>ML788138.1:572097-593173 GCA_009831015.1 Picea engelmannii | reverse complement strand
GAAGGGTTAAACATGAGTATGGTATGTCTCAAATAACTATGTAAAGCTCCAATGTATTTGAGTAAAGTTTCTTGAGAAGACAAATCTACTCCCAAAACCAAATCTCTTCTCCTAAATTCTTGAGTAAAGCTTTGCACATTTTTTCCTTTAGCTTGTTTAAAAATTTGCGAATCCATAGTAGCTTTTTGCATATATGCCAATGGGTAAAATTGTTTTTTAATCGCAACAATAAAATCATTCCAAGAGGTTAAAATTTTACCATGTTTCTTCATGTCCTCTTGAGTCTTGGCTTCCCACCAAATGAGTGTTGCACTATCCAATTTAAAGAAGCAAGCTGAATCTTAGTTTCATCATTTTGAATTTTTTGTATCCTACAATACACCTCAATCTGACGAATCCAATTATCTAATTTTTAAGCATTTACCTCTCCATTATACATTGGCAATTCGAATTTAATATCAAGCTTTACCAAAGGAATTTGTGAAGGAGTTTTACCATGTCCTTTTGGAGAATTTGGAAGAGGTCTTGAATTGGTAGAAGAAGAAGAAGAAGGAGGTCAGGGTGGTGGAGAAGCACCATTCCTTCCATTTCCATTTGGAGTTTTATCACCACTGTCTCCCTTGTGCTTTGAATGGTTGGAGCCTTCACCTTGCAACCTTGTATTCCTTTCTTCCATCAAGAGTTTCATCATTTCTCTCATTTCCATGAAAGCCTTTCTGAGATCTTCATCTTCTGTAGGAATATGTTCATGACTCTCTTCATGAGCCATACTTGGCGAATGCCTCCTTGAAGCTTGAGGTGATGATATAATCTTTCTTCTTGAAGGATGAGAACTTGGCTCTACAAGTTGAACTTCTCCTCTTGTGAGTTTCAACCTTGTGAGCATCAGAAAAAAAAACACTTGCAAATAATCAAGCCTTCAAAAAGCTAAGCTCTGATACCAACTTGATCTAAAAATGATAAAGACTTGTATTCTTGAAGATATTTGCAAGTTTTAATTCAAGTGTTCTTATGCAAATGGATCAAATTTGCAATCACAACTTTTATAGAAATTACACATTTAAGATGCATATAATCAGCAACAAATAATAGTGAACAGAAAACACATAACACAACAAATGATAAAGGAGTTCACCCCTCTCTTGGGCTACATCTCCTGGTCTAGCTTCCAATGGATATTTTGTATTATTTTATCAAAGTGATAAAATATGTGCTTTACAATGCTCAAAATACCAAATAGATGGCTCCAATGGCTTCAGAACGTCCAAAAACCCCTAGTTGGGCTTTTTTGGTACCTCATTTGGCCAAAAATTGAAGAAGATAGGCTTCCTGGAAGTTCCCCTTCAAACTTGTTGTCTTTGGATCGCCAAAATGCACCTATGTGTCCTCAACCTAGCCCCGATGCACATATTTGTGTTAAAACTCAGCACCGGGTGCAACTGCAAAATGGTGCGAACTGTAGGATGGTTAGGGCGCGCTTAGCCCATAACCGCCAAAACCCGTGGGCATATGAGTCACCATGTGACTGTGTGCTCATACGAAAAGGGCCAAGGGTTTAAACATGTGGAAAAAAAAAGGTCGGAATGTGCGCATGCGTTGGTGGTTACATTGCAAACATATATGACCGGGGGCCGGGGCTAAGCCTCGGCTCGGACCGCGCCCCCCATATCAAAACATTGCAATTCATATAATTTTTAAAACATATATATGGTAAGAACCATAGGTGGGTGTGTCGGTTGGGTGACCCTTCCCAAAGCTCTTCCCCTTGCCCCGGAGGTCGTGGATTCGAGTCCTGCGGACTACCAAAGTTTTATACCACTGTCCAGGTGACACGTGGTAGCCATTAATTGGGCCACGTGTTGCCCTTCCATTCGCCAAAAACAAGCCACGTGTCAAGAAACAATTCATTGTCCAACTTCCAACCAACACCTACCACGTGTCGTATGGCCCTGCCAACTCAACCTTGCCACGTGTCGTACGACCCTGCCATGTCAACATCCGTACGGACTGTACAGTCAACACTTTTTTTTTTGCCTGTTTGACGATTCGAACAGAACGCAATATCTCTCTCATCCGACGTCCGTTTGAACCCAAACGAGTTGCGTTGGGTTCATGACGACAAGGCCTACGCACCCGTTCGATTTGAAGCGATTCCGAGCACTTTTAATTTTGATCAAAATTTGATCCCCTGGATCATTTGGTCTCATGAATGCAAGGGAAACCTTTCAATGTGGAATGGATATTACTTTTATCATAGAAAAGGACAAGTTTGTGGTGATCTACTTGGATGACATCACAGTGTTTTCAAAATATGATGAAGAACACTATCAACATTTGAAGAAGGTGTTCCTAAAATGCATAAAATTTCGATTGTCACTCAATCCCAAGAAGTCCCTCTTTGTTATGAGGAAAGGTAAGTTGTTGGGACATATTGTCTCATTTGAAAGGGTAAAAATTGACCCAAGTAGAGTAGAGACCATCAAGACTCTATCTCTCCCTAGGTCCAATAAAGAGATCCAGTCCTTCCTGGGTAAGATAAACTTCTTGAGAAGATTCATTTCTAATTTTCCTGAGTTGGTTAAGTTTATCACATCCATGCTGAGAAAGGGAAATGAGGTAAAGTGGACACTTGAAGCTAGAAATTCTTTTGAAAAAATTAAACAAGCACTGCTTGAGGCACCTGTTCTTATCAACCTTGATTATTCAAAAGAATTTTAGATATTTTCTTTTTCCTCACATGACACATTGGTTGTTGCCCTCCTTCAGAAAAACTCAGATGGGATGGAGCAACCTATTTCTTTTTTTAGCAGGGATTTGAGAGATTTTGAAGTCAAGTATGACATCATGGAGAAGCAAGCTTATTCTTTGGTCAAAGCCCTTAAGGCTTTCAAAGTGTATGTTCTGCATTCTATAATTATTGCTTATGTCCCTTCAACCTCTGTTAAAGAAATTTCAATTCAAACTGACATAGATGGAAAGTGAAGTAAGTGGATTGCCAAAATTCTAGAATTTGATCTTGAGATGAAACCAACCAAGTTGGTGAAAGGGAAAGGTTTAGTTAGATTGTTAGTTGAATCAAACTATAAGGCACGTGGGGTTAATTTCATGAATGCTTATTATGTATGTAAGCACACTGATATTTCTAGCAGCAGATCACAAATCAGTCCCAAATTGGCAGAGTGTAATTG
Source organism: Picea engelmannii (assembly GCA_009831015.1). NCBI lineage: Eukaryota > Viridiplantae > Streptophyta > Pinopsida > Pinales > Pinaceae > Picea > Picea engelmannii. Next base: position 589,985 of record ML788138.1, on the reverse strand, counting down.
GTACAAGGACCTCATCCATTTCTTGCAGACATTGCAACCCCCTGCTGGACTTGAGAAGACTAAGGTGATTTGAAGCTCAAATAAATCAGATACTACATCGTTGATCATGTTTTGTATTGGAAGGATCATGTAGGGGTCCTTTGAAGATGCTTGGACCCAGATGAGGCAAAGCAAACCATGTCTGACTTTTATAATAGCCTATGTGGAGGCCATTATTTTTGGAGGACCACAACATATAAAATACTCAAAGCTGGGTACTTTTTGCCTAGTTTATTCAGTGATGTCTGTGCAAAGATCAGGGCTTGTGATAAATGTCAGAAATTTTCAGGAAATCAACAACTAAAATATTTTCTTCTTAAGCCCATAATGGTATCTAGTCCTTTCCAACAATGGGGATTAGATTTCATTGGATAAATCCATTCATCTTCAAGTGGTCAACATCATTGGATATTGACTACCACTGATTATTTCACCAAATGGATAGAATACATGCCTACAATAAATGCAACACATAAAGAAGTCATTGGTTTCCTGGAAGACATTTTGTCAAGGTTTGGATGTCTTAACAAGATTATGACTGAAGATTTCTAGCTGGGAGACCTAGTGTTCAAATGGGATGCACAAAGGCAAGACAAGGGAAAATTGTTGGATTACTGAGAGGGGGGTGAATCAGTAATAGAGCAATCTAAACCTTTTCAACCATATAATGCAAGTGTTATATCAGTGTAGCATTATCATCCAATAATTGTAGAGTAAATAAACAATGAACAAATGAGTAATCATACACATACACAGTACACCAATGTTTTTATGTGGAAACCCAAATAAGGAGAAAACCACATAATGTTTTTTCTTATATGTCTTGAAGAATTACATTCATTGGAAGCACCAGTTTCCTTTGTTTTCCAGCTGCAACTGGAAGGAGGCTCCAACCCCCTAGTTTCTCAGGCTCCAACCTGAGGGAAGCTCCAACTCCCCAATTCTCTAGCTACAACCAGAAGGAGGATAAAACCCCCTATGTTCTCCATCTACAACCGGAAGGTGGCTAAAAACACTTGTCCTTGCCCCGTCCAACCACCCTGATATAGAAGTAGAATGATGGAACCAATGTCACACTATCACTGTGAGATATAATGTTGTAAACCTATACCAATCAACCTATAATCAACCTGTAACAACCTATACCAATAACCCGTGCCAACATGTACCATACATCAACATGTACCTCAACCAAGATCAATACCAAGAAAACTCTCAACCATATGCACAATATCGCCAAGATGTGCATCAACCAAGCATATCACAACAAATCATAATCATCACCAAGATCATTATGTGCTTATAATAATATACCAATACAAATATTCTACATCATCCATAAACCATGTGTCAACAATACTACTAACAAGTACCTCCAACCATGTACCAAGTATGCACCAATCATGCATCAACTACACATCAACTATGACTCATCAAGATGTACCAACAACATCAACTATACACCTCATGTATGTACCAACTCATCAACTACTTGTCTCAACCATGTACCCAACATGTACCTCAACCAAAATCCCTCATCAATTTCATCATCCAAATCTGATCTGATCACATATACCTCAAACACTATACCACAAGTCTGTACCTCAAACCATGTGCTAGAACCTCACTATTATACAACCTCTATCTGTACCAATAAATTCAACAACATACCTCAACCAAAAGCCCTCAAACATGAACCAATACTAAAATTCAGTAGATCTTTGTCTCATATCAACTCTATAGCAAGCCATAAACTCCCAAGAGGGAATCCAACATATTTACAAGGCAAACCTTCAAATTGAGACATAAATTCAACACTACACATATGAGAACCATAACTTTTTTTCTTCTTGTAGGGTTCTGTTTCCACGGTTTTGCTGCCGCGAATCCACTGCCGTGATTTTCCTGCCGCACTTTTTCTGCTGCGGTTTTTCTGCCGTGCTTTCCTGTCGCACTTTTCCTGCTGTGATTTTTCTATCGCAATTTTCTTGCCGCACTTTTTCTTCTGCAGTTTTCCTGCCGCACTTTTTCTTCCACATTTTTCCTGCCACACTTTTTCTTCCACACTTTTCCTGCTGCACTACACTTTTTCTGCTTCAATTTTGTAATCGTGAGGAGTTATGTGACGTTCCACATACCACTAGAAATGGAATGACATGTACTATCCATCTAGAATATTCTTACCTACAAATATATAAAAACTCATACCATTATCCATAAAAAAAAATTGGGTCCATTACCCAAACCTTTGTGCTACCAGAATTCGCTACCAGGCTTTCTTCAAGGGTTGACATCAATGGAAACTGACATAATTAATCAACAATGGCCCCCTTTGGCATTGATGGAAAAACTTTGATGCCCCCTATAACCATCTCTCCCCCTGGAACCATGCCTCTGTGCTCTTTCTCCAAGCAATTCTATCTTTGCATCTGATAAATCTCTCCCCCTTTGTCATCAATGGAAAAGATATCTTTCCATCCGGGTCTACTCCCCCTGACTGAACTCTTCCTGAAACTGATCTCCCAACCTGAACTGTCCTCTTTATGGTGCTTCCTCGTGTAAATCTAATACATATAAGATAAGCATTCAAAATAAATCATTTTGGAGTATAAATTACTCTGAGTCTCTGGCGAAGATACTCAAAGGCTTGTCTTGGAAGCGGTTTTGTAAAGATATCTTCCACTTGTTATTTTGTTCCCACATATTCAACTATGATGTTCTTCTCTGCAACTTGTTCCCGTAGAAAGTGATACTTTATTGGAATGTGCTTCGTCTTGGAGTGCATCACCGGGTTCTTTGAGATAATGATGGAGCTTGTATTATCACAATAGATTGGAATGGGCTCATCATACTCAACCTGTATATATGTCAGAGTTTGTTTCATCCATAGAACCCATGTACAACATGATGCTGCTGCAATATACTGTTCCTCGGTTGTAGATAAGGATACTGATGATTGTTTCTTGATTAACCATGATACTAAACACTCACTCAAGTAGAACGCTGCTCCACTAGTGCTTCATTGGTCATCAATGCAACCTGCCCAATCTGCATCTGTGTAGGCAATAAGTGATAGATCTTTTCCTTTTAGATACCATAATCCAAACTCTTCTCTTCCTTTGAGATATCCGAAAATCCTCTTCACTTCTAATACATGTGATTCCTTTGGTGCTGCTTGAAATCGTGCCACCTGTCCAACTGCTTGCATTACATCTGGTTTGGATGTTGTCACATATAGTAAGCTACCAATCATTGACCTATATTTCCTCTATTCTGTAGACTTTGAATCATCATATTTTCTCAACTTGCAACTGATTTACATAGGAGTGATAACTTGTTTGCAATCTTCCATTGTGAACCTCTTTAGCATTTCTCTGAGATACTTAGTTTGAGAAATAAAAATTCCTTGGTTGCTTTGACGTATCTGAAGAACCAGAAAGAAGGATAGTTCTCTAAGTAATGACATTTCAAATTCATTTTACATATTCTTTGCAAATTTTTGTCTTAACCTGTCATCAGTACTTCCAAAAATAATATCATCAACATAAACTTCAATTAATAAAATACTATCTTGAGTTACCTTGATGTAGAGGTTGTTGTCTGCACTTCCTTTTCTGAACCCTGCTTGTTGTAGATATTTATCCAGTCTAGAGAACCATGCTCTAGGAGCCTGTTTTAGACCATACAAGGCCTTCTTCAATTTACACACCTAATTTTCATTCTCCAACAACTAAAATCCTTCTGGTTGTTCAATGTAGACTTCTTCTTCAAGTTCCCCATTCAGAAAAGCTAATTTCATATCCATCTGATACACTTTAATATTCTTGGAGCATGCATAAGCTAGGAGCAATCAGATTTCTTCCATTCTGGCAACTGGAGCAAATGTCTCTTCAAAGTCGATTCCTTCAACCTATGCGTATCCTCTACATACCAATCTAGCTTTGTTCCTTGTAACCTATCCATCTTCATTTAATTTATTTATGAATACCTACTTTGTTCCAATCACCTTCTTATTCTTTGGTCTTGGAACCAATTCCCAAGTGTCATTCTTCTCTATTTGATCCAATTATTCATCCATGGACTTATTCCAAAAATCATCCTTGTTGGCCTCTTCAAAACTATTTGGTTCAATCGTAGATGAGAGTGTTAGGTGTGTTTGTTCTGGTGAATGGATTCTTCTTCTAGTCTCAACTCCTGCATCTTTGTTTATGATAATCTAATTTGAAGGATGATTCTTTTGTATTCGTTTGCTAGGTGTCTTTGGAGGCACTTGCTTGTCTGATCCTCTTCATATTCCCCTTATACTTCTTCTTCATCTTCTTCTTCTTCTTCAGAAATTTGTTCCATTGATTCATTTTGTTCTTCCTTTAATTCTCATCTACCTGTTTCATCAATTGTTACATTGATTCTTTCCACAACTTTGTTCAATCTCAGATTGTAACACTTGTATGCTTTCCTTGTACTTGAATAACCAACAAGTACTCCTTTGTCCACACAAGAGTCAAACTTTCTCATTTTTCCATCTTCTCTTTTGATGTAGCATTTGCTTCCAAATACTTTGAAGTGCTTCACATTTTCTGGTCTTCCTTTCCATAGCTCGTAGGAGTTTTGTCAGTGGTGTTTATGAGCATTAATCTGTTTTGAATGTGAAACGATGTATGCACTGCATGTGTCCAAAAGATATCTGTCAATTTGGAATCCATTAGCATTGTTCGAGCCATTTACTGTACTGTCATGTTCTTTGTTTCAACAAATCCATTATGTTGAGGTGTCCTAGCAATGGAGAATTTCCTTTTTATTCCATTCCTACTACAGTAGTCCATAAATTCCTTTGAAGTGAACTCTCCTCCATTATCAAATCTCAAACATTTGATTTTTAAATCCATTTCATTTTCAACCATTTCCTTGTAGACCTTGAAGTTTTCAAAAGCTTATGACTTATTCCTGAGAAAGCAAACTGCAGTCATTCTTGTATAATCATCAATCAATAACATAAAATATTTCTCACCTTTTAAACCCTTTGTTGTAGTTGGTCCAACTAGATCAGTATGCACAATTTCTAGTGGTCTTGTCGTTGAATATTCTTTTGATTTAAACCCGGTCTTTGTTTGTTTTTCTTGTTGACAATGCTTGCATAAAGTGTTGGTTGGTTTCATAATCTAGGACATTTCTCTAACTGCTTTCTTTTTGTTGACTTTGACAAGTTTATCAAAGTGTATGTGACCCATTCTTCTGTGCCATATCCAACTTTCATCTTCCTTTCCTAGAAAACACTTTTCCTTTCCAATTTCACTTAGTACATATATGTTGCTTGAAGTTCTTACAGCTGTTGCAATCAATTTTCCTTAACCTTCTTTTCTTATCTCGCACTTTTGTGAATCGAAAGTAACTTTATGACCTTGGTCACACATTTAACTCGCACTTAGAAGATTATGTTTCATATCTTCTACAAGTAGAACATTTTTTGCCTTGGTATTCTTGTTTCCAATTCTGACTGTGCCTTTTCCAATGATTTTAGCTGAATCATCATTTCCGAAGGAGACTGATCCATCTCTTTCCTTTCTTAATGTAAGAAACCCATTTTTATCACCTGTCATGTGTTTTGAAAATCCATTGTCAACATACCAACCACGTTTCTTCTGCTTAGTTTGTAGAGTGAGTGTGCATTCTTCATTGCTATATTGATTATGCTTTCTTATCCATGTTCTCTTCTGAGGTTCTTGTATGTGACTGTTGGTGTTATGTTGTGGTTCTCTAGGAGGAATTGTCATTCTGCAATCTTTGGCCATATGTCCAAAGTTGTTACACTTGTAGCATTCCACTTCAGTGCTCAATGATTCAAACATGTTGTAACTTCTTCTCTGTGTTTCACTAGGCCTTCTTGGATAACCCTTTTGTGTATGACTTTCAAAGTTGTTTATGTTCCTATTGTTAGCTTTGCAATTTATAGCTTTATGTCCAAAATTATTACATGCATAACATAAACCAAAAAAGATAGTTTGATACCTGGGAGTTGACGATCTTCTGAAAGGATTTTGTCTTCTGAATCCTTCTTCTTTTTGAGGCCTATCTATCGGTTGTTGATTTTAAAATCTAATTCTTCTTGGTGGAGGAGTGTCCTTGTAATCTTCCTTGTAGATCTTCATATCCCCTTTTATTGTTTCTGCATAGATTTTTGGATATGTTTCTTGTTCTGTTGTTTTGGAGTTTGATCCCTTTTCTTTTTTATTGTATCCAAGTCCGAACTTGTCATGATGAGGTTTTTGACTATTGATAATGTCATCCAAAACTTTTGAGTTGTTTTGCATATTTTTCTTTTGAAGATCCTTTCTTAATGTGACAATCTTTGCTTCCAAATTTCCATTGATCCTATCTCTTTCTTCTAGTTGTTATTTGAGTGCTTCTTCAATTATTTTATCTTCTTCTATTTGAACCTTCAATTTTTTGATCATTTTTTCTAGTTCCTGAGCATCTTCTTTCTTGTCTAGTTCCGCTTGTAGCTTCTTGTTTTTCTTCTTCTCTCTTTTTATAACTTCTATGGAACACAACAATTCTTCTCAGTAGTCAACTTCTACCTCTTCATATTCTTCTTCGGTGTCTTCTTTGTCAGAGTCTTCTACTACCATGAATAAAACTCTTTCTATCTCACTGTCACCGACTTCATCTTTATCTGATGAGCAGATGTATTCTTTGGTGCATAAGATTTTCTTGAAAGCTTTCTTTGTGGTTCTCTTTTCTTTGTATGTTTGTTTGTTGTTTGAGTATTCTTCATCATTCATCTTATTTTTCTTATGAGGACATTTGCTAGCAAAATGACCAATACCATCACAATTAAAACAAATCAATATAAACTTACCTTTATATCTGTTGTTGGTTCCCTTATTCAATCTTCCGACAAAGTTGACCATTTCTTCATCATCTTCTGAGATGTCACTGCTACTTCTATGTTACTTTTCTTTTTTCTTTCCCTTTTGCTTTGGTCTTTTGGATGCTTTGAAAACTGTTTCTTTTATATCTAGATTTTTCTGTTTAGTTCTCATTTCATATGTTGTGAAGATTCCATGTAGTTCGTCCATGCTTATTGAGTCTAGATCTGTTCTTTCTTCTAGTGTTGATATCTTAGGATCAAATCTCATAGGAATAGATCTTAGTACCTTTTGAACAATTACAGATTCTGTAATTTCTTCTCCCAATCCTATGATTGCATTTACTGTTTCATCGACTCGTAAGAAGTAAGCTGCAATATTCTCATCTTCCTTCATCTTTAGTTGTTTGAACTGACCTCTGTAAGTTTGAAGCTTTGCTTCTTTGACTTTTGAATCTCCTTCACAAATGTTTTGGATCTTTTCCAAAATATCTTTAGTGGATTTACAATGTATAACTTTGGTGTATATTGATTCACAAAGACCATTCAGAAGTGCATTTGTGGATTTGGAGTTATTTTGCCCAAGTTTCATTGCTCTTTCATTTGTCTCCAGAACTACTGGTTCTTTGTATCCATCTACAACTAATTGTCAAATTTCAAATCGTTGTTCCTGTATATATGTTTTCATCCTTCTACTCCAAAATTCATAATTTTGTCCATCAAATTATGGTATTCCATTTTTATACATGTTGTTGCTCTCCATGATCTACCTTTCAGTGGTTAAACTGATTTCTGGAGGAACCTGCTCTGATACCAATTGTTGGATTACTGAGAGGGGGGGGGGGGGTGTGAATCAGTAATAGAGCAATTTAAACCTTTTCAACCATATAATGCAAGTGTTATATCAGTGTAGCATTATCATCCAATAATTGCAGAGTAAATAAACAATGAACAAATGAACAATCATACACATACACAATACACCAGTTTTTTTACGTGGAAACCCAAAGCGGCAAAAAACCACATAATTCTTTTTCTTATATGTCTTGAAGAATTACATTCATTGGAAGCACCAATTTCCTTTGTTTTCCAGCTACAACTGGAAGGAGGCTCCAACCCCCTAGTTTCTCAAGCAATTGGATATAATCTAATTAATTAATTTATCAATTATATATAATATTCATCACATATTTCAACTATGTCCTTATATTGAATATTTCCATTAATGAACTATAATTCATTACAATACCATCACTTATCAATGAGGTTTCTTATTAGTGACACTGAAGATAGATGCATCTATACATGTGGCCTTGAACAACTCTCCAAGTGGCATAAAAATCCGGAAAAGAAGAAATTATATGTGGACTAAGAAGATGTCATTCTAATGGTAGCATATTATGTTTATGTTTAATATAGGAGAATACATGTGGGCACACTATAATGATTTATTTTTCAAAGTATTTAGTGGGTAAATAAGAGAATGGCATGATGCAAATATTTACCAAAAATTGTGTAGTGCATTCACACAGACATTTGTGGGTTGGTTTCTTGATGCTTACCCATTAAATAATTATATTTAATAGGAAAAATAGGAAAAATAAGTTAGGTTATTTAAAACTTTTCTGGATTTTCATTGTGAAATAGATATATGTGTAGAGAAAGAACAAAATAAGTGTTTTTATAGTGCTCACATGAAAACTATTAGTGCATAGATTCACCCATGATTATTGATACTCAAAGAAGTCAAAATTAAGCTTTTGTATAATTAAATATATTACCATTTAACAATTACAAATTATTAAAATTTAATTTAATTGTCAATTAAATTAATTATATAATAAACAATCATATGATCAAGTTGTTGCTTTACTAATCTCATTAAGCATTTAACTCCTTCCTCACAAGATCATAATAATATCATTTATTATTAATCCCTTCTCACACAATAACTTAGATTTGAGATTAAAGAAATTCAACAATAAGCAATCATATGATAAAATTTGTGCTTTCCTAATCTCATCAAACTTTACTAATCTCATCAAACATTTGACTCCTTCCCTTCACAAGATCATGATAATATCATTTAATGTTAATCCCTTCTCACACAATAACTTAAATTTGAGATCAAAGAAATTCAACATTCCATTAAGAACATGGAATCAAGAATCATGTTCAAATGCACTAGAAGGTAATCTATCAGAATTTTAATTATTATAAATAATGTACTTCCACTCACATGCCCATTGGGAATTCCACTCACATGCCCATTGGAAAATTGCAGCCAAGGAGTTTTCTTGTAGGATGGTTCTCAAGATTTAGTTTCACATTAATACTTCTCCCTTTATTGATTGTTTTATTACACTACCCTACTCCTATGTAGAACACTACTCCTATGTGAACATGGTAGGCGATCTTTATATTGAAATTTAATTTTATCTTTAAATACTATTTTCATCATTAGTTGATAACATATATAAATTTAGAATTAAAAAACCATTAAAAACTTAAATTTAAATTATTATAAAACTTTAATATTTTAATTTTTTTTTATTAAAATCCTGTGAAATTTATAACCACGAAGAAAGAAAGTCCTATGGATTGAGAAAAAAATGCCCAAATTCAAAACCAAGTAAATATAAAGCTCTGGATCATACGTTGACAAATATCAATAAACCCTCCAGTTTACAACAACGTTTAGCCTGAAAACCAAGAATTTATAATTTGATAGTTATATTTCATATTACACCATATTTGCAGAGCATTTACACAGTATATTGTGGGCAGCCAGTTCAATTCAAAGGCAGAGACCCTTCAAAGGCTGAGTGCAATGCTCACTTACATCATCTGCTGTATATACGTCCAGATCTCCAAGCTTTTCCTCAATATCTTCCAACAGCGCTCTCAACACCATATCTCCCACATCGTGCGTAATATATTCATTGTCTATATCCATACTCTCACGATCGTCCCCCGAATCACTGTCGAATCCACAGAACCTGGAGGAAAATTTTCCAGCGGGGAGCGGAGAACAGGACGCCTCCGACTGAGTACACTCATCCCAACGTCTCATGCACGTAAACCACGGATTGATTTCCGGCAGCCGACCGGCGAGAAACGGCAAATCGGCCTTGCGATTCCAGTCATATGACGTCTCCTTTTCAATTTCTCCGTCGAGTTCCGTGGAATATTCGTCGTTCCTGCGGCGTTTGGTTCTTCCTTTGTTCCAGAAATTCGGCCGTGAATTCACTGCGTGATGACATGACGGAGAAATATTATTCCGAGCCGGCCGCCCTCCGACGTGAATTGCAGAGTTTCTCCGCCAGTTTAGCGGCGATCCTCCAAATTTACAAGCTCCATTTCTGGAATGCTTGGTTGTTGCATTGAGATTTCCTGATATGCTTATCCATTCGTCTATTTCCATTGGAACCGGACGATCTACGGCCTGCCTGCTTCTTGTTTTGGCGAAGCTGTGCCGATTATATAAATGTTCCATTGAAATGGGACGATCTACGGCCTGCTTTCTTCTTGTATTGGCGAAGCTGCGCTGATTATATAATTGGGTCCCAGCCCGCTTCCTGTAGTGGTTCCGCCATATTAGAGGCCGAGAGCTGGAGGTGTCGACATCCATGGCAGCTGGTAAATATTATTAAAGGGGGCTTCAGGCCTGAACCTTCAAGATATTCTAACCGTTGCTCGGAAGCTCTTTCGTTGGCATTCGCAGAAAATATTTGACGGAGGAATTGTGGGCTTTTTAAGTTTCCAGCGTTCTCTTATCATCTCTCATAACCACCTCGAGAATAAAAAGAAAGAACTGCCCATCAAGATAAAGATTAGCTGCTAAGCAGCCAGGCGCTGCGTAAAGAGGATAGAAAAAAGTTGTTAGAAACCTTTGCATTCATGTGATTAATTGGTTATTATTAATTTTAATAATGTATGAATTAAAAGATTTTAATTTAAAATTAAAATTGAAATTAAAAAAATTCAAATTCAATTATAATTAATAAATCATGTTAAACAAATTACCTTAAAGATAAGTTAAAGGAGCTCACAAGCCCACAAAATCGATTAACAAGTGCTATACGAAAACCCTTATTTAAAACATCTATTTTCATGTGAACCTAAATTGCTTAAAAAGATTTGAACTACCATAGTGATTTGGAAATTGACACTTGTAAATGTAAATGTGTCCATATACACCAAGACATATTTGCAGATAGTACGAATCACGTGAAGGTTGCATGAGAGGGAATATGCTATTATGTGTAGGGCGAAGGAGAATTAAAATGAGTAACCATGCTTTTACTATTTTAATTGATTCAGGGGCTAGTTATAGCTATTGTTTTTTTACAGGAACAGATATTGGTTTGTATTAAAGCCTTGGCATGAATGCCTCTAATCAGATTACGAAGTGTGAGGGCAAAGCCCAGTTTTCCTCTCTTGCTAGGAACTCAATGGCCTGGATACTTATAAGCCGGTGAATCCTACATATAGCAAACAAATCAATCTTTGTAATTTTCCCTAACTTGTGGATATAGACAAACTGATTCAGTAAAATGCAATAAAACATGAAAGCAATTTTTTTTTTAAGGAATGGGATCCCATTCTTCGTCCCTGTCTCTTAAAAGATTGTCGGCGGAAAGAAGAACTGCTTTATTGGCTTCCGAGTCTGCGTCCTTGTTATTCTCCCTCAACACATGGAAGAAGTTCACACTCTGAAAAGTTTTAACCAATGTTTTGATTCTTGTCACCAATCTTGCAAATTTGAAATCTTTAAGAGTAGAATTGTCCACTATAGTTTTTATAATGGACTGAGAATCGCCAATTACATTTACCAATTTGATGCCTAGATCCTTGACTTGCTTGAGGCCTTGGAGCAGAGCCAACGCTTCTGCTTGGATGCTAGTGTTGTGTTCCAAGCCCCAAAGATAACTATGCTCGATTTTGCCTTCTAGATTCTTAATGACACCTCCTACACCAGCTTTCCCAAGATTGCCTTTGGCTGCCCCGCCGAAGAATAAAATATGTCTGGATTGCTTGTTAATCCAAGCTGAGAAGTCTTTCTCATTGAATCTAATTTGCCATTCTTTGCTTGATTTTCTTTGCCTTACTACTTCAGAAAACCGGAGGCCCAACCTGACGCCCCATTCAAAATCCTGCTGACTTAAATTTGTTTCCTCAAGTTGATCGCCCAAGCTTTCTTTCAGCTGGATTTTGATCTTGGCCATGATAAGATTTGCATCCTGCGCTTTATCTCTAAAAATTCTCTTATTCCTTTCAAGCCAGATTTTCCAACAAATGATCTTTGGCAAGGAGAGCCAGGCGGCCTTAAAACTTTCATTTTTGGGGAGTACACTTAGATAGCTGTGCAGCCAATTAACAAACAATTCAGTGATGGAGGTGGGAAATGTAAAATTGTTTCTCCAAGGGCCCAGAACCTCATTCCAGATCTCTTCTATGAGTTTTCATTCTAGCATTAGGTGACAAACATTCTCTTCATTTTTGAAGCACATTAGACATCTAGAAGGCCCATGGAAGCCTCTTTTCTTGAATCTGTCCTCAGTCAAGATTCTGTTGTGGCACATGAGCCAAGAAAAAAGATGGATTTTTGGAATGGTCTTTTGGCACCATAACCCCTTCCAAGTCGCAGGATTAGGAGGGACATGCGACTGTTCCAACAATTTTGCATATCCCAGTGCCACTGAATAGCATCTCAATTGAGAGCCCCATCTGTGCTTGTATTGTCTCCTAGCGTGGATCGGAGCCATGCCCTTCAGGTGTGCAAATAAGGTGTCGCAATCCAGCTTCAACTCCAATGGCACCTGGAGATTCTTCCAACTTATCCAATTACAGTCGTCCCAGCACGAGATGTCCCACAGAGTATTGAAGCTGACGTTGGACATCCATGCCCACAGCGCATGCAGAGAACTGATTTCGGCAAGAGGGGGATTATTCATAATGCTTCCCTCCCAAATATTTATTTGTTTTCCATTACCCGGGATCCAGAATGCGTGGTGATTGATCAACAGAGTGGCTTTAGCATAGAGTTTAAAGAAATGCGATCCGTTTTTTGAGAGGGGGTTATCGAGACAACGTTTCCTTTGGCCGCTAAAGTATTTCTTCCACAAAGTTGTTTGCGCTCGACCAGGTTTAGGAGCGATGAACCTCCAAATGATTTTTTCTCCCATAGCCATGTTTTGAGTGTAGAGGTCTTTGAAGTTCAATCCTCCTTCCATCAGGGGCTTGGTGACTTTGTCCCAGCTAACAAGAGGGAATCTCTTCTCATTTTGTTTACCACCTTTCCAAAAGAACTTTCGGATGAATTCCTCCATTTTCCTAAGAATGCAAATAGGAGCCAGCAAAACAGAGAATTGAAAAATTGGAAGACTGCTGAGAACAACCTTGATGAGCACTGATTTACTAGCAAGGTTGAGCCAAGAGAAACCCCAGGCCTGGATCTTGAGCTTGAATTTTTCTAACAGAGGGAGCCAATCTCTGCTAGAGTCATTCTTATGGAAGATTGGGAGGCCTAGATACTTGAACGAAGACCAATTGGAAGAGGCCTCAAAGCCCATACATCTGTAAATGGCACTGAGAGAGCTGGCAGAAATGTTCCAACAATAAATATGAGATTTCCCCTTATTTAGATTGCTACCCATTGCATCATAGTAATCATCCAACACATCTTTGAATATTGAAGCCGAAATCATAGAGGTTGTGCCCAACAACAGAGAATCGTCGGCAAACAAAGCATGATTTATATTTTTAACTCCTCTTGCAATGTTAAGGCCCATAATCTCTTGGTCTAGCTGGTTCTTGTCCAAATAAAATCTTAGAAAAGAAGCTTAGAGGACAAAAAGGAGAGGAGAAAGAGGACACCCCTACCGAAGCCCTCTCGTAGCTTTGAAGAAATCTGTTGCTCACCCATTCACCAGAGGAGAAATCCAAGGCTCAGAGATACAAGCCCGAATCCAATTGATAAAATCAATCCCAAACCCAAACTTGTGCATAACATCCAAGAGAAAGTTGTGTCTAACATGATCAAAGGCATTTTCTAGATCAAGTTTGACAACCATACCCTTTTCTTTTCGATGCAGGCTTGAATGGATCGCCTCTTGTACTAAGATAAAATTGTCCACAATCTGCCTCCCATGAACAAAACCACCTTCATTCTCCGGGATAATATTAGGAAGGATAATTTTCAATCTATTGGCAATCACCTTGTAGCCTATGTTACATAGAGAAATAGGGCGAAATTTGTTGAAAGAATTGGCTCCCTTTTCCTTAGGGATGAGGGCAAGAAAGGAAGAGTTAGTGTTGCCCCCAATTTTTTGACAGGCTTGGGACTTCAAAACCATTTTGTGCAAATCCTTTTCCACTATCTGCCAACAAGATTGAAGAAATCTGGCTGTAAAACCATCTGGTCCGAGGGTTTTGTCGGGCTCCATAGAAAAGAGAGCAGCCTTTATCTATTTTTTAGTGACCTTAGCTTTCGGATACTGATTCATCCTGGAGGTAATCTTTGAAGGAACCACATCTAGGAATTTAGAATTATGGTCCATTACCCCTTCTTCACTGTAAAGATTTTTAAAATGAGAGAAAGATGCCCTTTTAATGCTCATGAAATCATTGTGGGTTATGGCCTCTTCCTTGGTTTCTGAAATGGAGTTGAAGCTTCTTCTCGCTTGGGCTTGCTTGTGGAAGAATGAGGTGTTTCTGTCTCCCTCTTTAAGCCAAATGTTGTGAGATTTTTGTCTCGAATATTCTTCCTCCGACATGCATGCCTTATGATACTTCTGATGTAAATCTGCCTCCCTGTCCAGAACTTCTTTTGTGATTTCTATGTTTTCCATTTGTAAGTGATGGAGCTCAAGACTGTCTTGGACATGTTTTCTTTCAAATGTTGGGTTAGGGATGAATTTGGCCCAGCTTTTCAGGACTGCTTTCACTCTTCTGATCTTTTCCTCCCAAACAAATAAGGAAGATCCCTTAACAGACATCCTCCAAATTTCCTTAACCTTATTCGTGAAGTCCGGGTCCTTGACCCATAAAGGACTAAATTTGAATGGAATAGGGCCAAGATATTTTTGGGCCAGCTGTTCAAGCTTGATAGGTTTGTGATATGAAACACTAAAAGGGAGAATATGCATTCTAGCCTCTAATCCTAAAAGGAGAAAAGAACTTTGAACGAGAAATCTATCTATCCTTGTAGCAATATGCCTAGGACCGACTCTTTTATTTGACCAAGTGTACTTACCATTAGAGAGCTAGATGTCGAGAAAGTCCCAATCCTACATGAGGTCCTCCACCCATTCCCTTGTCAGACTCCTTACGGTGTTGCCTAATCGCTTCTCTGACAAAAGCAAGGTGAGTTTGAGATCGCCAACAATGATGATGTTTTCTAGATTCTCTATTTCTGCCAGATTTCTGATGGAGTCCCAATAGGCCTTTTTCTCCCCTGCTTTTACTGGGACATACACATTGAAGAGGATAAAGACCTCCTTTGTATCAAGATGCCGAAGTTTCAAGAAAATCCAGTGAGCATTTAGGATCTCAGTGACCAACGAGTACTTGTTGATATTCCAAAGAGTGCCCAACCCGCCCGAGGCTCCTCGAGCAGAGACGACCTGCCCTCCACCTCTATTCCAAAATTTATTGCTTATTTGGAGTAAGTCTTTGTCCTCCATTTTTGTCTCCTGAATTAGAAGAATGTTTGGGGTTTCTATCCTTAGAAGGATTCTTATGGCTTCTTCTTTCACTTTGCTCCCCATACCTCTGCAATTCTAGGAGACAACCTTCATCATTTACTTTTTTGGGTGTGATGAGCTCCCTTGGAGCCCTAAGTCTGGTTTCTTGTCATCTTCAGAGTTTTTGCCAATAGTTTCTCAAGGGTTGGCTGACTACCCTGAAGCTTATCTTTGTAGGTTTCCTATTCTCTCTTTTCACAGGTAGGCTTTCGGCCTCTTTTCGATCTTCTAGCCGAAGTTTGTGGTTCCCCTAATTCTCCTTCCTCCTCTGATTCCTCTGAGCCTTGTTCTTCCTCTTCATCTTCTGCATGTTTTTCCTTAGGTATTTCTGAGGTACTTTCTCCTTGCCTCTAGCCTGAGGGATTCCCTTTGTCTAGGGTCACTTACTTCTGCATTTTGACCTCCTGGGTTTCCTCTGAAGTTGAGCTTAAGGGCCCAAACTTGTTTTCTTGACCATTCGGGGGAGGGATTTGCTGAGCAGAATCCGGCTGAGGACCTTTTCCATTTGGAGCCCTAGACTTGGGGGTTTTATGGGAGGTATTTGACCTCTTGACCTGATTCCAACCCTCCTCCTTCTCTTTCTCCGCCTTTCCATTGCTCATGCAACCCCTAGCGAAGTGATTGTATACATGGAATTTACGACACTTGAAAGGAAGATTCTCGTAGTATAGCTTTTGCACATGAGTCCAAATGATGACATTGATTTTTATTGCCTCCAGAAGTCCCACCTCTAGGTCGACCTCGACGCATATTCAGGCATAGTCATATTGATCCTTATTATTTTCCCAGTTAATAAATTTACCCAGGGTGTTGCCTATGTGCTTCAAAGAATCTCAGTTCCAGCAATGCACTGGGAGATTCGACACCCTAACCCACACTAGGATGGTCGTTGGTACATCCACTGTTGGGTCAAAATATGGTGTCCACTTATTGAGATACAGGCCCTGAGGTCCCATAAAGTAGGGACCATTTTGAAAGATCAGATCTTTATCC
Source organism: Picea engelmannii (assembly GCA_009831015.1). NCBI lineage: Eukaryota > Viridiplantae > Streptophyta > Pinopsida > Pinales > Pinaceae > Picea > Picea engelmannii. The sequence goes on along the minus strand of ML788138.1, from coordinate 573,341 downwards.
TCTTTTGAGATGAATTCAAACAGAAAAAATCCTCTCCCCAAGAAGTACGAGTTTAGACTGTTCTTGATCAAAGGCGTCCATTTTTTGACAACCCAGTTCTCTGTTGTTTTTGGAGAGGGCCAAAGACCAGTGAACTGTCCCACAAGGGCGCGATCTTCCAGGGACAAAGCTACCTAGATCGGTCCCTTTGGGGGAGGAAGATTTCTGGAATATCATCTAGCTTTTTCACGAACTTGGCGGCTTTAGTTTTCTTCTTTTTTGGCAGCGAAGCCAACAATGATTTGAAAGCATCCTCAGTTGACAGGGGAGGATGGGGAGGAGGAGCCTAGAGCGAGTCCAAAACCTCCATGGAAGTGTGGTGAAGCCCTAGCTTCAGGCGTTCGCGGGATCATAGTTCTTAGTCATAGCTATATAGATGCTAAGGTAGTGGAAAAATTTCAATTGCCAAGAAGCAAGCATGGGAAATATTGGTTGGTGCAGCTAGCTATAGGAGCCAAGAGAAAGGTTGTTAAGTTGGTTAAATCATGTCCAGTGGGCATGAATGGACTCAGTACTAAGGCAGATTTGAACATCTTGCTTCTAGGATCATATGATTGCCTAATTGGTATGGATTGGTTGGACCAACACCATGCCATATTATATTGTCATAACAATGGATTCACCTACCTGGATGAGGAAGGAAATCATAGAACAATCCAAGGAATTTCCAGGGCAGTTACTGTCCGATAAATCTCAGCAATGCAACTGAAGAAGTGTTATAGGAAGGGTTGTCAAATATTTACATCACATATGGATGAAGCACCTAAGGATAAGGTGCCAAAATTGGAGGATCATTCCGTCTTGAAATATTTTGACGATGTGTTCAAGGAGATACTAGGACTACCCCCAAAGAAAGATATTTATTTCTCTATAAATTTGTTGCTTGGGGAAACTCCTGTTGATACTGAGAGGGGGGTGAATTAGTATCAAGTGAAATTTAAAACCTTTTTCAAATTATACTTAAACCATTCAAATATATCCAATGAGCAATGAACAATAGTATAAGAGTTACACCAATACACCACAATACACTATTCACAATATATGAGAAATAATCAATAATTATTGTTCAAGGGAAGTAATGACTTCCAAAGGTAGCTACAGCTTCCAAATGTAAAGGGAGGGATAAACCTCCAAGAGGAAGATACAATCCTCCAATATAAAGAGAGAGTTTAACTCTCCATCCTTTCCCCTTCCTTCCACCC
>ML788138.1:488695-569248 GCA_009831015.1 Picea engelmannii | reverse complement strand
CTGTCAATCCATCCAGGATGGTATCTATTGCCAATTTGTTGTTCCTTTTTGCTTCCTTCTGAGCTGCAGTCTTTGGTTTCTTCAAAGCATTGTATCCTGAAGAAATTGAGAACCAAACATCTACCCCAAGAGATTTCAAGTAAGTTTCCATTCTATTACTCCAGTATTCAAAATTGCTTCTATCAAATGGTGGAATCCCATTTGGAATTTTGTCTTCCATTTCTTCTTAGGATCTTCCTTCCAGTGGTTAAACTGTACTGAAGGTAACCCACTCTGATACAATTATTGATACTAAGAGGGGGGTGAATTAGTATCAAGTACAACTTAAAACCTTTTTCATTTTATACTTAAACCATTCAACTATATCCAATGAGCAATGAACAATAGTATAAGAGTTACACCAATACACCATAATACACCATGCACAATATATGAGAAATAATCAATAGTTATTGTTCAAGGGAAGTAATGACTTCCAAAGGTAGCTACAACTTCCAAATGTAAAGGGAGGGATAAGCCTCCAAGAGGAATATACAATCCTCCAATATCAAGAGAGAGTTTAACTCTCCATCCTTGCCCCTTCCTTCCACCCAAGAATATATGAGAGATAATAAAACTTTACATTAAATCATCACCATCAACCGATCATCACATAGAACCTGATAATGCTTCTTGAGACTTCTTCAATTTCTACAATTCTTCAATTCTTGGAGTACTCTGATCCTGCAGATAACATTACTCAATGTATTCTCTGAAACTCCTCCAATTTTCACTCCTTGAATCCTCCCCAAAAAGAGGTTATAGAAAGAATGATAGACTTTATTCAATTCTGGTCTATTCAGGAGAGTGAACTTTCACAGAATGCCCCAAGGTCAATAATTAGCATTTGATTCTGAAACTCACACACAAGAAACTAAAGTTTGTACTCTTTCCTATGAAATTTTTCTCACTTCATTTGGATTCTCGATGAAGAAGTTATGGCTGTTTTACCCGGAACACCTGCTTATTGACTAGCTTTAGGACTGGTCACAAACCCTATCTTCCACAGAGTGTATCTTCATAATTATAGCGAATCAAGAGCTGAAATTTTAACCAGAGGTACCTTTATATGTCTTATCAATACCATAGCGATTTCACCATCTGAATCGTTCTAGAAAAAAAGTTATAGCAAAAATGGTAAGTTGACCTGAAAATAACATACCTTAGAACACATCACCAAAAGACTTCATCCTCCCTTGAAATCCCACTTTGTTTTCTTCTTATTTCCTCTGAAATTCGACTTGTATCAAATGAATGTATAATGATATTTACTTATACCATTTAAGTCACTTCCTTTTAACATTAGGGCCGACCTGACACTTTCTGATTTTGTAATTCTTTTCTTTAATTATCTTCAGGGCCTACATGTACTTCCTTCTTCAATTCACTTTGTCATCTTCAAAAATTCATTTCTCCTCAACCATGAGGGTCCACGTGATGTGACACATACCACCGGAAACAAAGTGATGTATACTATCCATCCATGGGTGTTGTATCTGCATGTGCATTTTCCTTCATGTCCAAATACCTTCATCAATCTTGCGGTCCAAAACCCATGACTAGGGTTGACATCAATGACAACAACCAATCTTCCAACAACTCCACGGATGAGCACACAAGAATTGAAAGAACTGCAAATGCAGTTGGAATAGATTTTAAAAAAGGGGTACATACGCTAAAGTGTGCCACCTTGGGTTGCCCCAGTGTTATTTGTGAAGAAGAAATATGGGAACCTAATATTGTGCATTGACTTCAGGTAGTTAAATAAAGTAACTATAAAGAACAAGTATCCTCTACCAAGGATCGATGATCTCTTCAATCAGTTGAAGGATGCACAAATATTTTCAAAGATAGATCTCAGGTCGGGATACCATTAGGTAAGGATTAAAGATGAAGATATCAGAAAGACCGCCTTTAGAACAAGGTATGGTCATTATGAGTTCATAGTGGTTCCATTTGGGTTATCAAATGCACCAATTGTTTTCATGTGCTTAATGAATGGTATTTTCCGAGAATACTTAGGCAAGTTTGTCATTGTCTTTTTGGATGACATCCTTGTATATTCCAAGACAGAGAAAGAGCATGAGCAACATTTGAGGATGGTGTTACAGGTGCTAAGAGAGCACCAACTGTTTGCTAATTTGAGAAAGTGCTCATTTTTCCAAACCACTATTTGGGACATATAATATCTGAAGAGGGAATAACAGTAGACCTTGAAAAGATTGAAGCTATTAAAGGGTGGGAAACATATAAGAATGTGACAGAAGCTAGATCCTTCATAGGTCTAGTTCGTTACTATTATGCGTAGGGTGAAGTAGAATGAAAAAGTGTTGAGGGGGGGACTTAATTAATTAATTACTCACCTTAGGAGGAAAATCACCCAGCTTAAGTGATGTCAACAAAGAATTAGATTGGGAAGAATATAAAGGGAGGAATTCTACCTAATTCCTCATTATGTTATGATTTGATGTTGAGAGAGTTTCTAGAGGAGGAGGAGACTTGACCTTTTTTTGTTTTGTGGATTTCTGGAGGAAACCACCACCTTGATTGGTTTCAACATTTGTTACGAGGGAAAAACTCTCTATGGCCAAGGGTAAACCACAACAAATAGGTATGACTGCAAAAATCAACTCAATTACATTGTATGCTATATAAACTAATGTGCAAGATAAGAAATAGGCCTACCTCAATCCAACGTTTGGTGATGTTCCACTCTTGAGCACTTTGACCCAAAGCTTTGTACTTGCAATAAGTTCTCAACGAACAAGAAACACAAGTATATAGTGATAATGTAAAAGGGGTTAACACATCAGATAGCATAATCCATTAATAAACATTACAAACATGCCCATGGATAATAATCATATATTTGCACAATACCAATAGGATGGGAAAGGAGTATTTATGTTAATAATTGATCAATCAGAAGTGTCAACATTATAGACTTCTGTGTTGGCACGGTTCGAAACCAAGGAACCAAGTTCCTTTTAACTGGGTCTCCACCACTTCAATCCTCCACCAAAGGAAAGCTCAAAAGAGAGAGACAATGAGGTTATCTCAACAATAGGGAAAGAGCTTGGGGGCTAAACACTGTGTTCAGACTTGAGGGACAAAGGGATGCAGACTCAATATGAAGTAATTTCTCCAGAGTAACTTTGCTCTCAAAGTTGAATGCTTTCTCCCCTTTTCCATAGCTCTAAATTGTGATCTTATAGCCTTCAAAATGCATTTGAAGGGCCAAGTTGGAACGTTTCCAGTATATGGAAGGCCAAGGATTAGAAATCTCTTGTCGTGACATGGAAACCTAACTCCATTTTTGTATTTTCTGGCACAAATCCCGATGTACGCGGGTTGTAGTGGAGCAGCCTGCGTATACACTTGATGTATAGCTGATAGAGCACGTATATGTGGGAAAATGTATATTTTTAGCTCTAGATTCATCAAAAAGGGATGATAAGTCTAATAGGGAAATGGAAAAAGGCCCTCTATGCAAGATAGCAATGGTGAGGCAAATCTTGCTATAACAGATGCCCCCTAATGTGTGAGATCATAGGAGTATCTGCGATGGCTGAAATACATTATAAATAACCCAGGAGTGGAGAGGTAGAGAACTAGCTGGACGAACTCGATTTGCTTATTACATTCTGTACTGAATTTTCATACATAGCTACCAAGAATACAATGCAGATCCATGCGTAAAATACACCAAATAAGTGTCTGTGGTCATGAATAGGAAGATACAAATGGGGTTATATGAAAAAAGTTGTAATAGACGAACAAGGCCCAGTGAAACCAGTCTCAAAATCAATCTGAAGATATTTGTATACCATGGAGTACAATATGATCTCCCATGATCACTAAAGTTGAACAGGTGTTGGTCCAATGAAAGGGAAGCAACAACTTAGGAAAGCTATGGCCACATAGTGATGTCTTCAAGTCTTCTACACTATCCGCCTAGGGTGAATGTCTACATCATGTGAATAAAGGAGTTGAGGTTGAACATAATGAGACATCATTTGATTGCCGGTCATTGAGGTATACCGTTAACAAATGCGAGACAACCTACCAATAATGAAAGTAGGTATCAAGGAATCGAGTACATTGCTACAAGTGTTAATAAAGGAGTCAGTGTCAAACACTTGAGAAATCCATTGATCATAAGAAATTGATGTATTCCCATCTGTCAATGGCGAGAGAGCCTGCCACTAATGACTGCAAGCCTCAAGGTATCCATAAAACTCTAGGTCTTGTATCCAGAATAGATGAGCTGAAGTCGATGGAAAGAGACCCGCTGAAAGGATAACATTAAGGAATCTCTCATCAGTTAGCATGAGGAACAAAGAAGGAGATTCATGACTTGGTGAAGATAATATGAAGAACATGTTCACAAACCAATGACCATGTACATCTTTCGCATGTATCAAATGAAAGTGGTACATGAAAAAGACCCTCTGAATAGAAACCAATGATGAAAACTGCTAACAAAGGAGAGGAAACCATCAATAAGGCTAATGGAATCCAAGACACTGCATGAATCCCAAAGCGTGAATAGATTTCTTGTCGTCGAACACAAGGGAAACCACCCAGTCAACGACCAATGATGAAATGTCGATTGTTGGGTTCAAGGTGACCTACTGATGATGCAAGTAGGGAAAGGGTGCATGAAAAGACCATAGTATCATGTGATTTTGGGACAAACTGAGGGTATGGATGACATGCAAAGTCAATATTTCTAAGGAGTGGCCGACGCAGGTTGTGAGACTTCCTTTGAACAACAACATGAGACATATGGTGGACTCTGGCAGCATAGACTCAATGATGTGACTGATATATGTAGGAGACATCAATAACGTTCTCTATAGGGACTGAAAGAGTAACCAGTCAGTAGAGAAAACTCTGTAACGAGATCATCTTCCTAAGGCCATTCTAAAACCCAAAAATTATGATGACACAAGGACTCAATAATTTTGTGCTCTTTTCAAAGGCGACATGACTGATGAAAATTATAATATAGTACTCCCTTCCCGCCCATCTTTTTTTGTTTTTTCATAACAAATGAATGCTATGATATAGAGGAGGAAATGAGTGTCGCAAGTAAGCAAAACTAGTTTCATCAGTGGAACATACCTATGCTTAATGCAAGGAAATGCATACAAGAGATGGACACTCGGAGTGATGTTTCCTCCAGGGTATAGGGTGTCAAATTGCGAAGGATATAAACAAGGCTCTACTTGGTTGAGGATGCAAAACTACTTAGGCAACGGTTTATAACCTAAAGTGAGAACCGGCTAAAGGCTCAATATTGCAAGCGAGGGCATGAGATGCAATCACAACTTAACGCCAAAAAATATCCTTTTTTATGTATTGAGTCTACTTGGTGTGAAAAATGGGTAAACTTGTGCCAAATAGACATCTTTTCAAATCCAATTTACGAGTGTGAAAAAGACAAGTTCACTCGATGATCTTTTCTATTTTTGATAACGAGTCAGAAAAGAGCTTAACTAAGACTCATGACCTTTCAAATCCAGTTTAACGAGTGTGGAAGGGACAAATCACTCGACAATCTTTTCGGTTTTTAGACGAGTCAGAAAAGAGCTTAACTAAGACTCATTTTTGGTGTCTTAATCAACATGTAAAGGGGGAGGCCAAGGCTCCCATCTCGGTCTTCTGCGAAAAGTTAGTATCTCATGGATAGCTGACAAAATCTTGGGAAAACCCAAAGTTATCCATGTTGAGGAGGAGGAATTGTTTATGGAGGATACAATCTCCGTAATGGTTCGAATAATGTCTCTTAATGGCAAAGACATAGGTGCGGGAATGGGATGCCCCATCAGGTCGTCCCAATCTAAGGGAACTTCATCAGGAATTGGAGAGAGAGCATTCGGGGAAAGAATAAATCTCTCTCATTCAGAAGGAATAGGGTTAGGGATGTTGATGACATAATTAATATGCACATCACTCTCTTCAAGGAGAGTAGGGTTGACCAGGGATTGCACCGGTGTGGCCACTTCTTCAATTATAGGTTGAAGAGGATGCATAGTAACGGGGATAGGAGATGCTTCAATTTCAAAGAAGGAGGCGAGGTTAGGAGGAGATTGTGGTGTTGGGACCACCGAGGTGATCAAAGGAGAAGTAGTGTGAGGAGAAACCAGGGATGTCTCAGAATCCGAGGGACTCTTGGGTGATCCCCATGCTTCTGGTATCCTGGCAGTAACCAGACACAAATGAGTAAGGTGATTTCCTTCACAAGTCCTGCAAAGGAATTTAGGCTTACGTCTGAGATGTCTAGGATTATCGATGTAATTAGAAGGGGAAAGAGAGTTGTCTCCTAAATGATGAGTAGAGGCTAGAGATGTGACACAGTTATGATTCAGAGTGAAAAGGATGGTTCCCCCAACATAATTAACAGAGGTTGGGTGCAAGCTGTCAACATAATTTATAGAAAATGTTGACCCATCTCCGACATGAATGGCATAGGTTGGCGATGGAGCACCAATGTGACTGCCAGTGATTGGGATAGCAATAGATGGTGGCATTTGATTCCAAGGTCTGAGGAAAGATTGATTTTGAAACATTGTAAGGCAGGAAGGATCCTGGTGTATTCCCTGTCTCTGCCCAAAAGGGTGGTAGCTTGCACTAAAATGTTTTGAAGACGTTTGGATGGGCATAATCACCGAGGCCTGCAAAGGGATCAAGGTTGGATAAGAATTATTCGAGTGATGATATATGTTTCCCCCTTGTGAAGGGGTCTTGTAAATAGGATGTCCCGAACCATAAAATTGGTTTTCTCCGTATGAAATACCTGGAGGCATCTGAGGGCCAGTCATGGGAATTTTTTTTTAAGGAACTGACATGGTGGGTGACGATGCATGGGTGGTGCATAATAAGTGGGAAAGGGACATATCTGAGCACTGGCTCCTGGAAGAGCATAGTTAGCATGAGATTCAAAATGGGGGAGGTTCCAACCTCCCATGGGGACATGACTCATATCAAACGAAGAAGTAGGCATCGAAGCCATGATGCCTCTAGATCCCATGCTAGGATTCATATATGTGGACCAGGGAGAGGATTGCATGGGTGAAGACATATCAATAGAAAAATTACTAGAGACCCAAGGCGTGGACTGAGTGTTGTATTTCTGCACACCATTGTAAAAGGCAGAAGGATCTGTCCCCATGAAATGAGTAGGCATCACGGGGTAGGTAGCAGAAAATGAGGGAGCAAAATAAGATCCACTATCAATGTTGACAAAACCCAAAATAGACTCTTAAGGTCAACTAGTAGTCAAAGAGCATACGAATAAGTCAAACGATCAATATGCATGCAAACGAGCTAAAGTGGTTGAGTGGCATCCCTCACTAAAAAAGGTATTCCTCGTCCAAGAGGGACTTGAGACTCCCTGTTAAAGTTTGGAGGTAACAAAATTAGTTATAGAGGCTCTCATGGGCTTAACAACCAGTTGGTCAGATCATCCTGAAGTGGTAATCCTCCATAAAGGTTGTGTGATGTCCGACCTCTATCTGACCCAGAATACAAGCAAAATAACCCCTACAAGTAACCTATGAGATACCTAAGTCAAGCAACTAATAAACCACTATATAACCGATGCACAGGCAAGCAACTGTAAGTCCAAATCACCGTATGGGCAGGTATAAAAGCACGAAACCTTGAAAGCACCGCCTCTCACAGAGGTATGGGTACTAGCAAGATCCCCAAATACGAATAAATCCACAGAAATATCTCTGATGCTAGGTGAGTATCCAGGGGTTATCCCTTCAACTAACTTCACACAACCTCGTGATTAACTCCGGTGTGAGCGGAGCCTCCTGATATTACCAATTATATAATGGACTTCTCAACTCCCTGTCTCAGACACATATGTTGATTTAATTTCCTTGGAGAAGTTTACTCACAAAATCCTATTCCAAGGCACTAAATCATAGGCTAGTTTGTGCACCCTAAAAATAAAATCGCAACTAATCAATTTTAGTTTAAAGCATAAATTTTAGTGGCCGTGATTACTCAAAAGGGCATGGAAGTGAAACTCATGATTTTATGACTCTGCAAAAGATAAATATGAATATAATGCAAAGTCTACCTTTAAATTTTTAATGAATGACATGCTAATAAAAACAGTGCAATTTTCAATTTCAATTCTGCAATTTAGAAGTAAAATGCAATCTTTCGCTAAATGTACTAAGCTAATGATAAAGGTTCAAAGACAAAAATGTTAACCAACGCAAAATTCCTATTTTTTTTGTATTTTCAATATATTAAAGAGAAAATACATGGACTGAAAAGCAACCTGATATATAAATTCTACTGTGTATAAATGAAATAGCTCAAGTAGAATATCAAGCAACCAAGCAGACAACCCATGATTCAAGGACAAACCAAAAAATGAAAAACAATGAGAAAGACTACGCCCATAAATTCAACTGCCAACAGGCTTCTTGTCAACCCATAGAAGCTCAACAGGCACTACAGATACCTAAGAAGTCTCAACAAACATCAAAACTCACACAACAGTCACTAAAATAAGAAAACAGGTAAGGAAAAGTGGTATATACGACTGTTTAGCAGAATAGTGCGTATATACATAGCTTGCAGAGAGGCAGAACGCGTCTGTACGCGACTGTCAAGGAAAAATGAGTGTACAGGATTTAAAACAAGGCCAGGCAAGGGAAAAAGGTTGAAAACTCAAACTCAGAGTGAACAGAATCTGCGAAGGAATGATATGACAAGAAACACAAAGGAAAAAGAGCAATGCAAGAAGAAAAAGTACTTCAAACCTTAGAAGGAAGATCTCTCCCCAGTGGAGTCACCATTTCTGTTACAAGGGAAAAACTCTCTATGGCCAAGGGTAAACCACAATAGACAGGTATGACTGCATAAATCAACTCAATTCCAATGTATGCTATATAAACTAATGTGAAAGATAAGAAAGAGGCCGACCTCGATCCAACGTTTGATGATGTTCCATCGTTGAGAACTTTGACCCAAAGCTTTGTACCTGCAATAAGTTCTCAACAAAGAAGCAACACAAGTATATAGTGATAATGTAAAAGGGGTTAACACATCATATAGCATAATCCATTAATAAACATTACAAACATACCCATGGATAATAATCATATATTTTCACGATACCAATAGGATGGGAAAGGAGTATTTCTATTAATAATTGATCAATCAGAAGTGTCAACATTACAGACTTCCGTGTCGGCACGGTTCGAAACCAAGGAACCAAATTCCTTCCAACTGGGTCTCCACCACTTCAATCCTCCACCAAAGGCAATCTCAAAAGAGAGAGACAATGAGGTTATCTCAACAATAGGGAAAGATATTGGGGGCTAAACACTGTGTTCAGACCTGAGGGACAAAGGGATGCAGACTCAATATGAAGTAATTTCTCTAGAGTAACTTTGCTCTCAAAATTGAATGATTTCTCCCCTTTTGCATAGCTCGAAATTGTGCTCTTATAGCCTTCAAAATGAAACTGAAGGGCCGAGTCAGAACGTTTCCAGTATATGGAAGGCCAAGGATCAGAGATCTCTTGTCATGACATGGAAACCTGACTCCATTTTTATATTTTCTGGCACAAATATCGATGTACATGGGCTGTAGTGGAGCAACCTGCGTATATGCTTGTTGTATAGCTGATAGGGCATGTATATGTGGGAAAATGTATATTTTTATCTATGGATTCATCAAAAAGGGATGATAAGTCTGCATAGGGAAATGGAAAAAGGCCCTCTGTGCAAGATAGAAATGGTGAGGCAAATATTTCTATAACAGTGTTGAGAGACACACCCTAGCCTATCGAAGATACCATCTAGGTATTTAACCGTATTATTCAGAAATATCTATTTTGCAGTGATTGTGAAGCTCATCCAGTGAGGGCGCAAGGGTTAGAGAGGGTTTTTGTGTAGCTGCACGAGTCCAAAGATTATCTTTCACATTTCTCCCGACCCAGTTGAGGACTAGCCAAGGTGCATCTTTTGATCCACCAGTCATCAAATTTTGATGGTGGAATCTCTTAGTGCATAGCAGACAACCAGAAAGTGTGCATCCCTTGAGGAGGGACATTTGGAGTTCTAGAAGGAGTTCTGGATAAGATCCAAGGAAACCCTTCTGACCCAGTATATCATTGGCCAGGGCACACATTTTGAGATGTATAGCAGTATATTTTGTCGGTGGAATCACTAGGGCGCACCCATAGAGCTCGGGAGGTGCGCAACCCCTCAGGGGATGAAATCCAGAGATTTCAGGATCTGATCTTTAGTCTTCCACTCATCAGAAGCATCCTACAGGCCAGGGCTCTCAGTTTGGGACAATTTCCAGACAATTTTGTTGAGTATAGCCACTGTTGTAGGAAAATCTCCCTACGGATAGGTAGATTGCCTCAAAGAGCTAGACCTTAACTCTAAGACAAAAAGTGCTTAACATGGACACTGAATTCCTTTCATACCTATGCAAACTAATACATGAGAAGGAAGGATGATAGAGGTACCTTTTAATTGACGTTTGTCCCTGCACGCTCTGAATTGAGCTCCGAACTCTCGCTCCTCACTGAGTCCTATAGACAAACAAAGTACGACCACTTCCTACTCTATTGATGTTAGCCTGAAAACAAATCTATCTATCGACGATAAGTTTATGTAAAATCAGACACAAACTAGAAAGAAACAGGCCAAGCATGTCATATTAATGAGAATAACGACAACAGTACTTACAATCATAGATGCGAATGCGACAACTTCGTCAAGTCCCCTTCGTCTAACCCTTGCTCGTCAAATACACAACCTGGATGATAGCAGCTTCACTGATCACTCTTCTTCAACTGACTATGTGTTTCCTATGAGATCATAGGTTTCATGCTAGCAATTCTTCCCCCAATCAGCTTTGTTCCAACACCACTTATGAGATCATAAGTTTGGTGTAATTCTCCATTTCCAGTCCTCTTTCACCATTAGAAAGCTTTCTTATATAACCTTGGAGAGGCTCAACAACTTGAGATATCCTTGGGGAAGGTGAGTATTTTCCTCCTTCAGTTGAGGATCTTCCCTAATATCATGGCTTTATTAGGGATTCGAATCCAACTGCCTTCCAAGAATGAAAGGATTCTTCCCCCATTCATCTCAACAACTTAACCACTGCCCAGAATAGGTATTTCTCCCTCAAAAGGACCATCAGAGCACTGTAGCGCTCCCTAGTAGGCTTTAGGGGGGCGTCAACGCTTTCAAAATCTATAGCACTCCCTCAAAAGGGCCAGGGGAGCTTTATAACGCTCCCAGACAGTGTAAGGGGGAGCGCTGACGCTCCTAGATAGTGTAAGGGGGAGCGTCGGCGCTCCCATAAGAGGTATAGGGGAGTGCTCTCCTTCAAAAGCTCAATTTTTGAGGTGCTTTCAGATGGAAAAAGGTTTGTAAGCCTGCTGACTCATTTCTCCTCTTCCAAATCAAATGTTTGAGGTGTTTCAAGTGTCCTTCTCATGTCGTTATAGGAATGACATAGGCATCATGGCAGTATGCTTCCCTGACACTTGCGAAACTTGTGAGCAACATGCGACACTTTCGACCTTGTGAGAAAAATGCGACACTTGCGACACTTGTAATGACGACACTTGCGACACTATCAAAGTGAGTATTTTTTATGTGTAACAGATTTCCCCCCAAAGTATGAAGTTAGAAGACAGGAACTGATAACTGAAATGCTTTGTAGACTTTTAAGCAAGGGTACAGACGCAGAGAACCTGACGGAAGCTGCACACAAACATCCAAAAAATATCATGACATATTTCAAAACCCAAGGCAGGCATACCTATGCTTGGGTGATCAAGACTTACAAGATATGGCCACCATAAAATACACTGCGGATCCATAATTGTATTGATGAAAAGGTATAGCCACCGGGAATACAATGTGGATCTATACTCTGATGACCTGGACTGATCGTAGCCACGAAGAATACATGGTGGATCTACAAGGTGACGATACATAGCCATGACCAATACAAAGTGGATCTATGTAACAGTGTATGCATCATTTGTCCAAGAGAAACTCCTTCGCAGCCTGGGCAAAGCATATATCAAAGTGATCACTCAACCCAGGGTCTTCTTACCGATCCCAATGTGGTACGATTCTAACCATGTGAATAGATGTCCTGATGTCGAACATGGTAGAAACCACTTGATTACCGGTCGATGGTGTGAACCGTTAACAAGTGCGAGGGAGATCACCATTAATGTCAATGATTCCCAAGGTACCCTAGTACATTCCAACGAATGTGAATGGATGAGCTGGAGTCGAACATCCGTGGAATCATCCGATCAGAGGTCAATGATGTAAACCTACTGTCGAACGTGAGGAGGCCTGCCATTGAGGCATGCAGGTCCCAAAGTACTAACTGGTTTCTAAGCCTAATTCCTGGATAATGTGATGAGGTAGATAGGAATAATCTTGTCGAAGGAGGGCCTTGATGTATCCCCCATCAACGACATGAAACAAACATAGAGATGTAATTGGTAGATCAAATGAACATGGACTGACATGGGTATTGAGACAAGATATTTGTGATGGCTGACTCTCGAGGTGGATACTTCCCTTGAACACTGAGGCACGAGAGAAGAAACATGACATGGACCAAAACTTGATGATGTAGTGGATGCTGTGACTTACGTCAGGTGACCCAGAGGAGTGGAAGAAACTCCAAGGATTGGCTCAGTGCAGAGGTTCAGTGGATTATAATGCGTGCAAGAGAAAAAGTGTTGTGTTCAAGGGCAACTCTAATAATTACTTGGTAATGTTCTCAAGAGACTGCTTGTCTTGCTTCTTTCAATTTTTCCCCCATCTAGATAGACGAGTACCTATTTTTAATTTAACGAGCTCGAGGAGGATAACACATGCTCGATAAAACTCACCTTCGGTAAGTTCCTCTTCTTTTGTTTAATGAACTAGAAGAAATAAGGGTTCGATCCCATATGGGCCTGTCGATGTGTGCTTTAGCGAGTCCAAAGACAGAAAAATCGAAGGTTTTTCAGGACTATAGAGTTTGGAAAAACACTTAAAAGAGAACTCTCTCAGTTCCTTTTTCATACAGTAGTCCAAAGAGACCGAAAAAGAGATAAACTATTGCTCGAAAGACGTCCTTTCAAACCTTTTAACGAGCGTGAAAGGAAGCAAGATCACTCGACAATCTTTTCATATTTAGAGAGTCTGAAAAGAGCTTAAAGGAGACTCCCGGGGGTTCCTTTTTCGTATGTCCATACAGGTCCGAAAAAGAGATAAAAGTTTACCCGGATGCATTCTCATGTATTTACGAGCACGAGAAAGAACAAAGACTAAGCTCGGTACTCTGTCCCCAGCTTGAAAAGCTAGTGGTGTAGCTCCAGAATGATCATCAAAGGCTGGAGACATGCCCCCCAAGCTTCAATTCATTCACCGACTTTGAGGTTGTCACCAATTTCTGTGCTAGATGGAGAAAAAGGATACAGGTGGATGAAATGAAGGTTCAAGAGAAGTGACTGTTTCATTTTTTAACGAGCTTGACACAGGAAAAGAAATATTCTTAGGGTTCTGGGTTCGATCCCCAGATTGTTGTTTCATTTTTTAACGAGCTTGCTACAGAGAGGAAAACTATGCTTAAGGCCTCTATTTCATTCTTTAATGAGCTTGCCACAGAGAAGAGAAACTATGCTTGTGACCTCTGTTTCATTTTTTAACGAGCTTGCCACAGAGAAGGGAAACTATGCTCATGACTTCGTCTGGATCATGGCTTCCAAGAGGATAAATCTTTGGAAGGGTACCATGTCAAAGGATAAAACGTGGTCATGGCCTCCAGGAGATCTTCGCTGGATGGAAGATAATCACTCGAGAAGGAACACACGTCAAGGGTCATGACAGGGGTAAGGAGATCAGGCTCCAATAACCCTACCGAAGAGATCAACATGTCAACTACCGGATCCAAATCGTCGGAAGTTGAGGTCATGGGAGACAACGCCACATAATTGACATGTGACAGGGGTGATACTGTCTTCATATAAGAACCAGTTAGGGAGGTAACCCAGTCGGGGCCGATGAATGAAAGTTGATCAATAGTCACAATTCTTCCATCGTGAGGGAAATATATCACACGAAAAAGGGTGGATACAAGAGCTTTCATAGCATAGACATAATCCCACCCAAGGAGTAAAATGAAATCCAAGGGGTCTTGGACTACCATGACATCGATAAAGACAGTTTTCCCTCCCAAAGTTATAGGTAACTGAGGAAGGATCCCTAAAAGTTGACTAGTTCTTCTATTAAAAGATAACAGATTCTGTGTAACCAGTGCAAGCTGCGGACAACCCAAAACGTACCAAGCAATAGAAGACAAAATACTAACGGATGCACCTTCATCTATCAACGTTTGAGGAACGTACCGACCATGAACCTATACTGTAATCTGGAAAGGAATGTGGAAGGGAAGACGAGGTCTAGTTAGCACACCCCAATCAAAAAGGATGGATTCAGTACTTGGAGGGGGTTTCGCAAGAGAATGAGGGATGCCCCCCAGCACGGTAGAGTCTGTATTAACAAGAAAAACATGGGAAGTATCGGTTTTACTCTCTAGAAGGAGAGTAGGATCGACCGATGATTGGATCGGATCAACCAAAGGTGGACTTGGATAGACCACTTTGGCACTCTTCAGAGGAAGAGTGGGACTGACCAAGGAAGGGACTAGATCAGTCACTTTGACATTCCTCAATGGAGGAATGGGATCGACCGATGGCAAAACTGGATCGACCACTTTGACACTCTTTAGAGGAAGAGTGGGACTGACCGAGGAAAGGACTGGATCAATCACTTTGACATTCCTTAATGGAGGAATGGGATCGACCGATGGAGAAACTGGATCGACCACTTTGACACTCTTCATAGGAAGAGTGGGACTGAATGAGGAAGAAACTGGATCAGTCTCTTTAGCATTTCTCAATGGAGGAATGGGATCGATCGACGGTGAAACCGGATCGACCACTTGAGTTTCATTCTCCAAGGGAATAATGGGGTCGACGGATGGAAACCGATTGACTGCTTTGGTGTCACTCTCTAACGGGAGAGTGGGATCGACCGAGGATGAAAATAGATCAACCACTTTGGTGTCACTCTTTTGATGAAGAGCGGGGTTGATCGATGACGAAACTAGATCAACTACTTGGGTTCGTGGTTCAATCGAGGAGGAAACTAGATTGACCATTTGATCAACTGGACTGACTGGGGATGGAACCGGATTGACCAGTCCATCAACCAATGATGGGTCGGAGGAAAGCTTACGATAACCTTTTGGAAGTTAAAGTTTTTCCAAAAGAGAAGAAGCCTCGTTCATGTGAGGATAAAGGTGAGAGTAATGATTACCTTTACATAACATACAAGGGAAATTGACAGTTTTCTTCTTCTTACCAACCTGAACATCACTAGTTGACGGGGTATCATCGACATGACCGACAGAGGCCGACGATGTGGAGGAACACATTTCTAAGACCTGGGTAAGACTGGGGCAATCCCTCAGAAAGTGGTCACCCTTACAAAGGATGCAAGGGAATTTGGGTTTTGGATTATTCATTTTAATCTTGTTGACCTCATCAACACTCCTAGTACTATTAACAGTAACTAGTTTCTTAGAGCCACCATCTAATGTTGTTGGGGCCTTTGTCCTTTTCGGGTTCTTCTTCTTCTTCTCTTTCCGTTTCTTCTTCTTCTAATCAACCTGGCTACTTGCTTTAGAGCTTTCACTGGGCGAAGAAGGAGAAATGGAAGGAGACTTAATAGGCGAAGAAGGTGAAAATTCGACGTGAGGTTGATGTGTGGGTGGTGTACTGACATCCAAAGTATTAGGTGCAATTGAAACATTGGGAGGATTCGGGATCACCGGAGTGGGGAACAACCAAACCGATAATCCGATAATGAGTCCTGGAAGACTTAGTGTGGCAACATATGGAGGACCAAAGTTTCCAAATGAAGGAAAGGTATAAGGTTCCCCAGAAAAAGGGGTTCTTCCATTAGGATTTGATGCCATTATCACTGACTCGACCTAAGGTCCACTAAATAAAAAAAACAACACACACTATGAATCTGAGAAGCAATCAATCAAACAAACCTTCCTACGATGAAACCACTAGTTGGTGATGAAATCCAATGTCACGAGATCAGAATAGGAAGGGGCGGGGATAGAGCGGGTGGATCAGTTACGTTGGTGACCTGCTTAACATACTTATGCCTTGGTGCAAGATTCCACACAGTAATTGTGGATTTACCCTCCAAGGAGCCTGAGTGAGTTTGACCAACGTCTGTTCCAGGTTCAGTGATACTTCCCTTCACCGTCACCTTGTGTGAGACCCTAAAGATTGTGGCTACTAAGGTCACCAACTCGTTTTCAGCCCCTGGGCGGGTATAGTCGACCGTCCAATCGGAACGTAAGGGCAGGATAACAAGTCTGAAATCAACTTGAAAGTCTCCCACACATAATCATGGGTATACCTTCCAGTGATCCCCAATATACAATCCGACCATCTACAAACAGTTGGGCCATGGAGGGATAATCTCCATAACTCACTCGAATGCGACCTTGTGCGTAACCCCTGTGTGAGAGGGGGATCCCAGGCAGAATAATACGACAATTGGATTTAACTCTCCTTTCAACCTATTCCAAAGCCCTACACCTTAAACTAATGTAGGTTTGCTAACAAAGATGTAAAAAGTCTGATAAATTTTAGTTAAGCGTTGATTTAAATGGATGTTGTTTACTCAGAGGGTGTACGAAAGTGAAACTGATGGAATGATGACTCAATTCCCAAAAATATGCATGAAATATGATAAGCAATCGTTTCTTTTCAATGAATACCTATTTAAGGGAAAGAGAAAGAGTCGTTTTCACTATCAAACACTTGATAAGGAATGCCCTCAATCAATTTTGTTCTCAATCAAATCCAATATGATGCGACAACATTTCATAAATGCAAACTAATATGAAAAATAATCACTAAGATGTACTTTTTTCGTTTGTATGCGAATGATAATCAATTCAATGAAAAATTTCTCTTGCCAACTACCCTTTGAGATCAAGGAGATTCAGACAAGAATATGTAGATTTCGCAGAAACAACACACCCTTTTGCAATCAAACAAGAGAAAGAAAACCAAAAATGCAAAAGGAAGGAGAAAGATATTGGATCATATGACCTCAAAGAACCAAATGAGAAGAGTTACAGGCTTCATATGTCCTTCACTAGAGTTCCTGTTCAGTCGGATAGGAGAGAAGAAAGCAGGGGATCGATTTCAAGATTTCAATAGAAAAAACTCAAAAATAATGAAGAAGGGCATAAAATATGAACAAAAAGGTGTTTACTTATCAAGAGGAAGCATGTCAAAGGTTAAAAGAAGAATGATTGAATCACAAAACAACTCAACAAGTGAAGAAACAGGGTCTTTAACCTCAAAAATGCGATTTTTTGAAGGGATTTTGTGAAAACAGGGGCTGGCACTTTGGTGTAAGGGGCACCAGGGAATTATAAATCTCTTTCCAACACTCTAAGGGAGCGTTGGCACCCTGCTAACAAGGAAGGGGAGCGCTGGTGCCCAAAAACTCACAAAAATGTCCAAAAACCCTTAAAATTCAGTCAAATTTTGACAAACAAGCTGAGTGTGATGGAGTGAAGAGTCAATAAACAAGTGAAATCAAATAAATGGGGTGAAAAAGGTTGGAAAACAATCAGGTAAGAAAATTTTTATGAGGAAAGACAAAACTAAGAAAGTTATGATTTGTTCCCCAGTGGAGTCGCCAGTTTCTGTTGTAGGAAAATCTCTCTACGGACAGGTAGATTGCCTCAAAGAGCTAGACCTTAACTCTAAGATAGAAAGTGATTAACATGGACACTGACTTCCTTTCAGACCTATGCAAACTAATACATGAGAAGAAAGGATGATAGAGGTACCTTTTAATCGACGTTTTTCCCTGCACGCTCTGAGTTAAGATCCGAACTCTCGCTCCTCGCTGATTCCTGTAGACAAACAAAGTACGACCACTTCCTACTCTATTGATGTTAGCTTGAAAACAGATCTATCTATCGATGATAATTTTATGTAAAATCAGACACAAACTAGAAATAAACAGGCCAAGCATGTCATATTAATGAGAATAACGACAACAATACTTACAGTCGTAGATGTGAATGCGAAAGCTTCGTCAAGTCCCCTTCGTCTAACCCTTGCTTGACAGATCCACAACCTGGATGATAGCAACTTCACTGATCACTCTTCTTCAACTGACTGTGTGTTTCCTATGAGATCATAGGTTTCATGCTAGCAATTCTTCCCCCAATCAGCTCTGTTCCAACACCACTTATGAGATCATAAGTTTGGTGTAATTCTCCATTTCCAGTCCTCTTTCACCATTAGAAATATTGCTTATATAGCCTTGGAGAGGCTCAACAACTTGAGATATCCTTGGGGAACATGAGGATTTTCCTCCTTCAGTTGAGGATCTTCCCTAAGATCATGGCTTGATTAGGGATTCGAATGCAACTGCCTTCCAAGAATGAAAGAATTCTTCCCCCATTCATCTCAACAACTTAACCACTGCCCAGAATAGGTAGCGCTCCCTCAAAAGGACCATCAGAGCGTTGTAGCGCTCCCTAGTAGGCTTTAGGGGGGCGCCAACGCTTTCAAAATCTGTAGCGCTCCCTCAAAAGGGCCAGAGGATATTTATAACGCTCCCAGAGAGTGTAAGGGGGAGCGTCGGCGCTCCCAGATAGTGTAAGGGGGAAGCGCCGATGCTCCCAGAAGAGGTATAGGGGAGCGCTCTCCTTCAAAAGCTCAGTTTTTGAGGTGCTTTCAGATGGAAAAAGGTTTGTAAGCCTGCTAACTCATTTCTCCTCTTCCAAATCAAATGTTTGAGGTGTTTCAAGTGTCCTTCTCATGTCGTTATAGGCATGACATAGGCATCATGGTAGTATGTTTCCCTGACACTTGTGACACTTGTGAGAAACATGCGACACTTTCGACCTTGTGAGAAAAATGCGACACTTGTAATGATGACACTTGTGACACTATCAAAGTGAGTATTTTTGATGTGTAACAGCCACCAGGGAGAGTTTTCTAGAGTTTGCAGCAGTTGTCGTGAGTTTCCAAAACTGCATCTTTTGTCGATCTATCTATGCATGCGCAAATATTCCTCCATACTCTAATAATGGGTATTTTGTATTAGTTGCTTGTATTCTAGTGATGATCCACGAGATCTAGATGATGATTTTTTTTATCTACTTTCAACATATCATTGTATTTCCTGCTTTTCCCTCATAATACGTATGAATGAGATGATGTTTGTTCCTTATTCTATATGCATCGTATATTATATGTAAACATTAATTGAATGAAACACACATGCAAAAATCACCAAGCATGTTAAAAAATTAATTCAAACACATCCAGAAACCCCCAGAGTATCAGATAAGACAGTGGATTTGTCAGTTTAGCAGTGTTTTCTAGACTAGCCGAGTTAGGAACATTACATAGGTGTGCATAATAGTTTGTTGATTTCTTCTATGAAATTGTCTACGTTGGAAACTAATGAATCTTTGATGAATTTGCTTCATCCGACCAGAGTGCTCTGATAGTTGTTTCTCTCATTTCCATCACCCTCTTCTTCACTGCGACTCCTCGCTTCTCCTCCATCAGTATTTTTGGTTAAGTACCAGAGATTTGAATACACAAATACCACAATAGATTCATAGAGAAATATAGAGAAATAACCACTTTATTATTATCAAACCCTTAGGGTAGGGAAACACCATACAATGGATATTATTATGGAAGGGATCATCTCCTGTTCACTTTCCTCTTCGAGGGGGAAACCTCCTAATGAGATACACTCTCCAAATACAACACTTCTCTTCACACCCCATTACATTGCTTGAAACCCTTTATATAGTGCTACCAACCACCTAAGAACATTATAGAGGAGGAACCTCCTAGTGAGTCCTCTTACATTTATTATGTTTATACTAATATATCTAACTACCATAGTGTGCCTTATTTAATAATATAGTGGACCTAATCCACCTTGCATTGAATGGCCTCCACTATTATCACTATGGGTCCTTTGCCCCCCCCACTACCTCTCTAGCTACACTACATTCCCTCCCCCTTATGAAATTGTTGTCATCACCGCTTGTTATGAGGGTGTACAACAAAGTATCAGGGTCCTATGGATACGTGTGGACCATAGTGTTGAAATAGACTGGAGAGTCAAGGTCCCGTGTAGAAATTGAAAGTCACTATGATGTAGTAGTCCAACAACCATTGTAAACCTGGGTCCCATATCCAAGTGCTCATGTGAAATCCACATAGAAGATATCGGAACTCAATAACTAACTACAAATGATGCTCCATTGATATACCCTGGTCATGTGGGTCGAAATATGGAGAACCAACCAACAATTCATCCACTATTGCTAGAGAATAATGAAACTGAAGAAGAATATGCAGAGAAGGCTCTTGTGTACTCTCTAGGATGAGCTCTACATGCGATGGAGTAGAGTCATCAAATAAAATATGGAAGTGGTTTTCATCCCAAAAATGACAAATATCCATTTACCGATCATGACAATCAGCCTCAAAATCATGCCAAGCTGATGCTTCTTAATTATATTCATCCTTGATCACCTGCATAATATACATCTCTTTCCATTCAAATTTGAACTCTTGAAATGTTGTCTTGATGGCTTCCATATGTTGTCGAATTTCCATGAGGATTTGAAAGGGATTATCCAAAAGAAAACTCTTCAAATAATCTATCCAATGGCACTGATCCGGTAGCAATATGAGCTCCTTGTCAAAAGTTATGAGCTCTTCAGTCCCACCACCGTCCCGAAAATCCCCAAAAATGGTTGATTTTAAATCAATGATATCTTTACTTCCACAACTCCGATTTGAATGATTCTATTTTAAAAATTGGGTGAAATTGTAAGAGGAACTCATCTATGTAACCTGTTTGAGATAATTTGGCTCCAACTGCTAAATAAATCAACAAAATCTCACGGTCATTCGCAAAAAACTTTGAAAATTGTATATTTTAAAATGTTGATAACTACACTTCCTGGAATCTATTTTAGACATTTGTTATTTTAAATTGGTCGTTTTTCTAAGAGGAACTCAGATATACAACCATTTTCTGAAAATGATGCACAAAAAACTATAGAAATTGTTCGTAGTGTCGTGGCCCTCTTTTTCTTCTTCGAAAAATATGCAAAATAAAAATAAATGTTTTCCAACAATTCTTTCCAAGGAAAGGGCTCTGATACAAATTGTTAAGTAATAGAGATATGAACACACAAATACCACAATATATCCCGAGATAAATATAGAGAAATAGTCACTTTATTATTATCAAGCCCTTAGGGTAGGGAAACACCATATAATGGATCATGTTATGGAAGGGATCCTCTTCTTCTCACTTGCCTCTTCGAGGGGAAAACCTCCTAATGAGATACATGATCCAAATACAATACTTATATTCACACCCCATTACATTTCTTGAACCCCTTTATAAAGTACTACCAACCACCTAAGAAAATTTCAAAGTAGGAACCTTCTAGAAGTAGAACCTTCTAGTAAGTCCTCTTACATTTATTATGTTTATGCTAATATATATAACTACCATAGTGGGACTTATTTAATAATATAGTGTAACTAGTCCACCTTACATTGAATGGCCTCCACTATTATCACTATGGCCCTCCGAGCCCCCCACTACCTCTCTATCTACACTACAGTTCCACAACCCTCTCCACCTTAGTCTTGTGCAATTTTGCATCCACACCCCTGGAAATCTCCACCCTCATTCCCACCACCTCCTCCAACAAATTGGAGTTGTAGAATTGATCTGCTGCCATGGGCCACCTGATAATGAGCACCCCCTGATTCATTCTCTCCACGATTTAATTCCACCCACAATGGATAAGGAATCCATCAATGGAATAGTGGGAGAGTATCAACATTTTTTGCTCCTAACCTCTTATGAGAAATATTTTCTTTTCTCATTCATTCACTTCTCAAATCCCTCGAGCCAAAAATTGGATGAAGCATCTGCCACTTGATCAGTCAACGGTCTCACGACTAAGATGAACTGTCTTCTTTCTTCCAAGCCCAATCTCGATTTGTGTGTCTAAGAATATGCGATCCTCACACTTGAGAGTACGTAGAGAGAAGAAAATGGACAAATAGAAATAACCAAAGAATGGAGAAACATAAATAGAGTGTGAAAAGCATGCAAATCGGAAATGTTCAATGTACCATGAATGATTTTCCAACACATACACTATAGGATGAGAAACAACAATAAAGTGAAACGTTTGAATGGGAAAGGTTAGAAACAACCACAACTAAAGGTAAATTACTTGACGAATAAAAAATCATTAACAGTAAAACCTGCTAATTGCACCCACTAATGACTAACGCTTGTTTTTTGAGTTGCAAGGACGATACCATATTAAATCAGATCCCTTCAATATGTGTGACGACGAAGAATATTCTGTATTAAATGAATCTAGTTCATCTATTCCAAATTCCTCATTAAGAGAGGGATTAATCTAGAAGTTGTTAATAGGTATATGCCTCCGACATAAATATTAAGGTTAGCAAGGAGAAATTAATAAACTAAAAAATATTAATTTGTGGAACATGATTATTTGTTCCAAGAAAAGTCAAATAACAATTTGGCCCTAGATAATTTGGAAGGTAAATTGGATATCAAACTCATGAAAGAGTGCAATGTCCCCAACTAGGTTACGTGGGTATATTATGTTTTCTATCCAAAAATTGTTAATTCCCCTTGTGTAAATATGTTAAACACTTGGTATTAATATTGTTGTTAACAATTTGATCATATAGGAATATTGTCAAACACATTGCATGCATCCATTACACAGAAAATAGAGTAGATAACCATGGCATCTTACTATGGGTGGAAACCCCAATTACATCAATACAATTATATCTAGTGGTTGTAATAACAACTGCAAAACACTCCTGAACACACAAGTGTAATGGCTGCAAGGCGGCTGCAAAAATATACTAACACAAACAATACAAGGAAACCTATAATGATGCCAATCTATGATGCTCTTCTCCACTAGTGTCTTCTCTACTAGTGACCCTCATGTTACCCTACAAACCTGATCCAAATGAACTATTGCAACCATGATCACAAAGGTACTCATGGGAAAATGACTAGACATCTAGCGGGGCCTCACAGTATGCCCCGTACTCAACTCCTGGGGATTCCCTAACCCCGATTACTCTAAAACCCTCCGAACAACTGTAAGTGTTTGAGCTCAACATCATCCAGAAATATTCATAAACATCATGCATACCTCAATATCTCCTCAACTGAAAGAAAACTCTAAAATGAAGCTCCAATGGTAGTCTTGTATGGACTCCCCCTCTTGTCTATCTAGGATTGATATTGCACCACCGAAATTGGACTGTAGTAGTGGAAGGATTTTTCTAAACCCTAACAAAACAATGGATACAAGAGAACTCCAAGATGAGAGATCAAATCATAATGCCAAGGAGAAGGGTTACCCCTCTATTTACCCTTAATACAGGCCTTCTATATCTTTCCCCTTTTTGACCAAATCAAACCCTCACTTTATTTTCCCTGCAATTGTATTTAAATAAAATTATTTATTTGATTTATTGTCACTTTAAGATTTATTATTCTAGTGACACCAAATAAACCTCCTAGACTCCCTTTACCTTGTTGATTATATCCTACGAGAGTCATATAGGCTTATTGAGTCATCCTCCATCATGATCAATTGGGAGGGCACATTACAGTCCTCCCTCCCCAAGATTGTTTGTCCTCAAGAAATTCCAGATGAGGGTGATGTAATATCTTCTCTCCTTCCCAAGTAGCATCTTTCGTGGGAAATCCTCTCCATAGAACCAATTACTCTTGAATGACTCTGATCCTCATCCTCTATTCCCTGATGTCAACAATCCTCTTGGGAGATAGAACCAACTACCCTTCCTCATCTAGTGGAGGAAGATCTGCCAAAGCGGTGACCTACTATCCCAATGCCTTCTTGAGACAGGATACATGGAAGGTGTTTCAGATCATGCTACCCTCTAATAGCTCTAGCTCGTATGATACTTCCCCAACTCTTCTGATCACTATGTAAGGTCCATAAAAGTGAGGCTTTAGCTTCTCTACACCAATTTTCTTCAATGACGACTGTCTGTAAGAATTCAAACTGAGAAAGAATAGGTCCCCAACCTCAAAGTTTCATTCTACCGTATGCCTATCTGCATACATTTTATGTTGATTCTGGGCAGCCTACAAATTCTCCTTCATGACTCTCAATATATCCTGACTTTCCTACAACGAGTCTTTGGCCTTGGGAGCTCTTCTCTTACCAAATTCCAAATCCAAAAAATATGGAGAATCATACCCATACAAGGCCCTAAATGGGCTCATACCAATGGACATGTGATGAGTGGTATTGTAACAATGCTCCCCGATATGCAACCACTTTATCCATGCATGTTGTTTCCCTGATACATAGTTCCTCAAGTAACCCTCAATCCATTTGTTAACTATATCGGTATGTTCGTCTATCTGGGGGTGATAGCTAGTGCTAGGTGTCAACTCTGTCCTTGTTATAGCAAGATTTGCCTCACCAGTGCTATCTTGCATAGAGGGCCTTTTTCCATTTCCCTATGCAGACTTATCATCCATTTTTGATGAATCCAGAGCTAAAAATATACATTTTTCCATAGATATGCTCCCTATCAGTTATGCAAGATGTGTATACGCTAGCTGCTCGACTACAACCCGCATACATCGGGATTTGTGCGAAAAAATACAAAATGAGGTCGGATTTCCATGTCACGACAGACGATCTTTGATCCTTGGCCTTCCATATACTGGAAACATTCTGACTCGACCCTTCAGTTGCATTTTGAAGGCTATAAGAGCACAATTTCGAGCTACGGAAAAGAGGAGAAATAATTCAACTTTGAGATCAAAGTTACTCTAGATAAATTACTTGATATTGAGTCTACATCCCTTTGTCCCTCAAGTCTGAACACCGTGTTCAACCCCCAAGCTCTTTCCCTATTGTTGAGAGGACCTCATTGCCTCTTTCCTATGAGCTTGCCTTTGGTGGAGGATTGAAGAGGTGGAGACCCAGTTGGAAGGAACTTGGTTTCTTGGTTTCGAACCGTGCCGACACGGAAGTCTGTAATGTTGTCACTTCTGTTGATCAATTATTAATAGAAATACTCATTTCCCGTCCTATTGGTATCTTGAAAATATATGATTATTATCCATGGGCGTGTTTGTAATGTTTATTAATGGATTATGCTATCTAATGTGCTAACCTCTTTTATATAATCACTATGTACTTGCTCTTCTTGTTTGTTAAGAACTTCTTGCAGGTATAAAGCTTTGGGTCAAAGTGCTCAATGGTGGAACATCATCAAATGTTGGATCGAGGTAGGCCTCTTTCTTATATTGCACATTAGTTTATATATAATATGTTGGAATTGAGTTGATTTCTGCAGTCATACCTATTTGTTGTGGTTTACCCTTGGCCATAGAGAGTTTTTCCCTTGTAACAGAAATGGTGACTCCACTGGGGATATGATCTTCCTTCTAAGGGTTGAAGTACTTTTTCTTCTTACATTTCTCTTTTTCCATTGTGTTTCTTGTCGTATCACTGCTTGACATGTCCTATTCACTCTGGGTCTAAGTTTTCATCCTTTTTCCCTTTCCTGGCCTTGTTTTGAAGCATATACTCCCTTTTTGCCTTGACAGTAGTGTATACATGCTTGTTGTCTCACTGCAAGAAGCGTATATACGCTATGTTCTCTTGAACAGTCGCGTATAGCACTTCCCCTTGCTTGTTTTCTTGGTTTAGTGACTGCTGGGTGGGATTTGAAGATTGTTGAGCCTTCTTAGGCCTCTATAGTGCCCGTTGATATCATCTGGGGTGACAGATAACCTGTTTGGAGTTGAATTTTTGGGCAGAGTCTTTCTCTTTGTTTTCCATTTTTTATTTGTCCTTGTTCTCTGGGTTGTTTGCGTAGCTGCTTGGTATTATGCTCAAGTTATTGTTTTTATACACAGTAGAATTTATATATCAGGTTGCTCATCAGTCCGTTCATTTTCTTTTTAGTATATTGAAAATACAAAAAAATAAGGATTTTGCATTGGTTTGCATTTCTGTTTTGGAATATTTATCATTAGCTTAGCACATTTAGTGAAAGATTGCATTTTACTTCTGAATTGCAGAGTTGAAATTAAAGACTGCACTGTTCTTATTAGCATATCATTCATTAAAAGTTAAAGATAGACTTTGCATTATATCCATATTTATTTCCTTGCAGAGTCACAACACCATGATTTTCACTTCCATACCTTTTTGAGTAACCAGGACCAATAAAATTTACGCTTTAAACTAAAATTGATTAGTAAGGATTTTATTTTTTAGGGTGCACAAACTAGCCTAGGATTTAGTGCCTTGGAATAGGATCTTGTGAGTAAACTTCTCCAAGGCAGTTAAATCAACATATGTGTCTGAGACAGGGAGTTGAGAAGTCCATTTTATACTTGGTAATATCAAAAGGCTCCGCTCACACTAGAGTTAATCACGAGGTCACGTGAAGTTAGTTGAATGGATAACCCCTAGATACTCACCTAATGTGAGAGATATTTCTGTGGATTTATTCATATTTGGGGATATTTCTAGTACCCATACCTCTGTGAGAGGGGGTGCTTTCAAGGTTTTGGGATTTTCTACCCTACCCATACAGTGATCCAGACTTACGATTGATCGCCTGTGCATCAGTTATACAGTGGTTTATTACTTGCTTGACTTAGGTATCTCATAGGTTACTTGAAGGGGTTATTTTTCTTGTATCTTGAGTCAGATAGGGGTCGGACAACACACAAAATTTATGGAGGATTACCTCTCTGGGGGGATCTGACCAACTAGTTGTTAAGCCTACGAGGGCCCTTATAACTGATTATGTTACCTCCAAACTTTAGCAGGGAGTCTCAGGTCCCTCTTGGACGAGACATACCTTCTCTAGCGAAGGATGCCACTCAACCACTTTAGCCCGTTCGCATGCATATTGGTCGTTTGAATTTTTGGTATGCTCTTTGAATACTAATCGACCTTAGGAGTCTATTTTGGATTTCATCATTATGGACAATGGAGTTTCTTTTTCTCCCTCACTCACTGCTACCCACCCCATGATACCTATTGATTTCATGTGGACAGACCCTTCCATTTTTTACAATGGTATGCAGAACTACAACACTTAGTCCATACCTTGGGTACCTAACCATTTTTTTGTTGATATGCCTTCCCCTGTGCAACCCTCTCCCACGCCCACATATATGAATCCTAGCATTGGACCCGAGGGCACCATGGCTCTGATGCCTACTTCTTCGTTTGATATGAATCGTGTCCCCATGGGAGGTTGGAACCTTCCCCCCTATGGATCCAATACTAGCTATTCTCTTTCAGGAGCCAGTACTCAGATATGTGCCTATCCCACTTATTACACCCCACCCATGTATCTTTCATCCGCCATGTCAGTTCCTTCGAACACTTTTTCCATGACAGGTCCTCAATTACCACCATGTCTTTCATATGAAGAGGACCAGTTTTACGGTTCAGACTACCCTCTTTATGGGACCCCTTCACAAGGGGGCAACATATATCCTCACTCGAATAATCCTTATCCTACCTTGGTCTCTTCACAGACCTCAGTGACGATTCTTGTCCAAACCTCTTCGAACCATTTTGGCGTGAACCAACACCTTTCTATGATAGGGCAAGATGTATACCAAGATCCTACCTGGCTTGCAATTTTTCAGAATCAATATTTCCCCGAACCGTGGAATCAAATGCCACCATCTATCGCCAACCCAGTAACTGTCAGTCATATTGGTGCTCCATATCCAACCTCTGCCAGTCATTTTGGAGATGGGTCTACTTATTCTACAAACTACGTCGACAACTTGCCCCCAACCTCTACCAATTATGTTGGGGGCACCGTTATTTTTCCCCCGAATCATATCCATGTCACATCTCCCGCTTCTATTCATCATACAGGAGACGAATCTCTTTCCCCTACTAGTTACATCGAGAATCCTAGATGCCTCAGACGTAAGCCTAAATTCTTTTGCAGGACTTGTGAAGGAAGTCACCTTACTCATTTGTGTCCGATTACTGCCAAGATACAAGAAGCGTGGGGCTCACCCAAGAGCCCTTCAGATTTTGAGGCATCTGTGGTTTCTCTTCACACCACTTCTCCCTTGATCATCTCAGTGGTTCCACTGATGCAATCCTCTCCCGACCTGACCTCCTTTGTTAAGGGTGAAGCATCTCTTTCCCCCGTTACTATGCATCCTCTTCATCCTATAATTGAGGAAGTGGCCGCACCAGTGCAATGTCTGGTCAACCCTACTCTCCTTAAAGAGAATGATGCACCTTTCAATCATGTCATAAACATTTAAAATCCTCCCCCTTATAAACGAGAGAGATTTATTCTTCCCCCAAATGCTCTTCCTCAAAGTCCTGATGAGGTTCCTTTCGATTGGGATGACCTGATGGGACATCCCATTCCCCCACCTATGTCTTTTCCATTAAGAGACATTATTCGAACCATCACTGAGACTATATCCTCCATTAGCACCTTCTCCTCTTTGAATTGGAAAGCCTTGGGTTTTCCCAAGATCTTGTCAGCTATCCGCAAGGTACTAACTTTCAACATAAGGTTGGGACGAGAGCCTTGGCCTCCCCCTTTACATGTTGATTAAGACCGAAAAACGAGTCTCAGTTAAGCTCTTTTCCGACTCGTCTAAAAACTGAAAAGATATTCGAGTGATTTGTCCCTTTCACACTCGTTAAAGTTGGACTTGAAAAGTCATGAGTCTTAGTGAATCTCTTTTCTGACTCGCTATCAAAAATAGAAAAGATTGTTGAGTGAACTTGTATTTTTCACACGCGTAAATTGGATTTGAAAAGGCATCTATTTGGCACAAGTTTACCCCTTTTTCACACCAAGTAGACTAAAATATATAAAAAAGGACATTTTTTGGCATTAAGTTGTGATTGCATCTCATTCCCTCACTTGCAGTATTGAGCCTTTAGTCAGTTCTCGCTTTGCGTTATAAATCGTTGCCTAAGCAGTTTGCATCCTCAACCAAGTAGAGCCTTGTTTATATCCTTCGCAATTTGACACCCTATACCTTGGAGGGAACATCACCCTGAGTGTCCATCTCCCGCATGCATTTCCTTGCATTAAGCATAGGTGCATTCCATTGCTGGAACTAGTTTTTATTACTTGTGACACTCGTTCCCTCCTCTGTATCATAGAATTCATTTGTTATGAAAAAACAAAAAATACGGGCCGGAAGGGAGTACTATATTGTAATTGGTAGCAGTTGTGTCGCCTTTGAATAGAGCACAAAGTTATTGAGTCCTTGTGTCATCATAATTTTGGGTCTAGCATGGCCTTAGGAAGCTGATCTCGCTACAAATTTTTCTGTACCGACTGGTTACTCTTCCAGTCTCTATAGAGAACGTTATTGATGCCTCATGCATCTAATTGTCACATCATTAAGTATATGTTGTCGGGGTCCACCATATGTCTCATGCTCTTGTTCAAAGGAAGTCTATCAAACTGTGTTGGCCACTCCTCAAAATCACATGATACTTTGGTCTTATCATGCACCCTGGCCCTACTTTCATCATTGGTAGGTCACCTTGAATCCAACAATTGACACTTCATCATTGTTCGTTGACTGGGTGGTTTCCCTTGTGTTCGATGGCAAGAAATATAGTCACACTTTGGGATTCGTGTAGTGTCTTGGATTCCATTAGCCTTATTGGTTGTTTCCTCTCCTTTGTCAACAATTTTTCATCATTGGATGCTATTCAGAGGGTCTTTTTCATGCATCGCTTGCATTTGGCACACATGAAAGACGCACAGGGTCATTGGTTCATGAACATGTTCTTCGTCCGATTTCCACCAAATCATGAATATCCTGCTTTGTTCTTCGTGCTGACTGATGAGAGATGCCTCAATGCTCTCCTTTCAGCGGGTCTCTTTCCATCAACTTCAACTCATTTATTCTGGATACAGGACCTAGATTTTATGAGTACCTTGAGGCTTATAGTCATTAGTGGTGGGCTCTCTCACCATTGACAGGTGGGAATACATCAATGTCTCCTGATCAATGGATTTCTCAGGTGTTCGACATCGACTCCTTTTTCACACTTGTAGGAATGTACTTGGTGCCTTGATACTTACTTTCATTATTGGTAGGCTATCTCACGTTTGTTAATGGTATACCTCAATGACCAGTCATCAAATGATGTCTCATCATGTTCAACCTCAACTCCTTTATTCACATGATGTAGACTTGCACCTTTGACGGTTAGTGTAGAAGACTTGAAGACATCACTATGTGGTTGCATCTTTCCTGAGTTGTTGCTTCCCCTTCATGGGAGAATAGATTGTACTTCATGGTATACATATATCTTCAGATCGATTTTGAGACTGGTTTCACTGAGCCTTGTTCATGACTATGACAACTTTTGGCATGTAACCGCATTTGTATTTTCCTATTCATGGCCATGAACACTTGTTTGGTATATTTTCCACATGTATCTACATTGTATTCTTGGTAGCCATGTATGAAAAGTTAGTACATAATGTAATGAGTAGTTGAGTTCGTCCAACTGGTTCTCTACCACTCCACTTCTGGGTTATTTATAATGTATTTCGTCCATCGCAGAGACTCCTTTGATCTCACACATTAGGGGACATATGTTATAGAAATATTTGCCTCACCATTGCTATCATTCCTAGAGGGCCTTTTTCCATTTCCCTACGCAGATTTATCATGCCTTTTTTATGAATCCAGAGCTAAAAATATACATTTTTCCACATATATGCTCCCTATCAGTTATGCAAGATGTGTATATGTTGGTTTCTCCACTACAACCCACATACATCAAGATTTGTGCCAGAAAATACAAAATGAGTTTGGGTTTCCATGTCACGATAGAAGATCTCTAATCCTTGGCCTTCCATATACTGGAAACATTCCAACTTAGCCCTTCAGTTGCATTCTGAAGGCTATAAGAGCACAATTTTGAGCTATGGAAAAGAGGAGAAAGCATTCAACTTTGAGAGCAAAGTTACTCTGGAGAAATTAATTCATATTGAGTCTACATCCCTTTGTCCCTCAAAGGTTGAACACAGTGTTCAACCCCAAAGCTCTTTCCCTATTGTTGAGAGGACCTCATTGCCTCTTTCCTATGAGCTTGCCTTTGGTGGAGGATTGAAGTGGTGGAGACCCAGTTGGAAGGAACTTGGTTTCTTGGTTTTGAACCGTGCCAACACGAAAGTCTGTAATGTTGTCACTTCTGTTGATCAATTATTAATAGAAATACTCCTTTCCCTTCCTATTGGTATCTTGCAAATATATGATTATTATCCATGGGCATGTTTGTAATGTTTATTAATGGATTATGCTATCTAATGTGCTAACCTATTTTATATCATCACTATGTACTTTCTCTACTTGTTTGTTAAGAACTTCTTGCATTTTCCTGTTCTTAACCTCCCTTAAGTTTTTCAAGAACCTATGGTTTATATAGGCTTGAATTTGGTAACAAACTCCCAACTTTCCCCCAAGATATGGCCTCAAACAGAGCTCCAAATCCTCCTATAATGGCCAAAATCTCTCAAAATTGGCTTTAAAATCACTAAAAACCATGATATATAGTTTAAAACCCACTTTTTGGAAAACATATTAGGTGCATGCCCCTCTGTCTGGGTTCCTGGTCATATGGGCACCCTCCATGTGGCCCCAGACTAGCTGGCATTGATTCTTAGCCCTTATCTCTCGACCCTTGGTCGCAGGTGTGGCTATATGGCCTGCCTCCTATGCCTCCATGCGATCCCAAAGAGGTTAGACCCTGTTCATAGCCCCTGGATACATGCCTTGGTTAGTGGTCTAGCCTGGTCGACCGGGTGCTATCCGCACACCTTCGTGCCAACAATATAATGTATGGTCATATGCTATGGGCATATGGTATTGCGTTGGGGCTGGATGGACCGCGTGCCAAGGTTACACTGTATGGACATATGGGTAGTCACATGGTTTTCATATGCGTTGGGGCTGGGGCTATGCCCCATCCTTTAACTCCGCTGAAACAAACCTTGTGGTAAGTTTAAATAAAACTTTTAAACTATGCATATTAAGTACCATTGTGGGCGGGCTGGTAGCCCGGCCCTATCAAAATGCTCATGCTCGGACCAGAGGTCACGGGTTCGACTCCCGTAGAGCCCATAAAATGTTTCCCAAACCACCAATGGAGGGGTGCCACATGGAAACCCAAGATTGGGCTACATGGCACCATTACATTCGTCCAGAAATATGCCACACATCAACAAATCATTCACCAAATTATCCACAACATCTACCCAATCAGCATGCCACTGTACTTTCCACGTCACTGTACATTTGTATGGCATGTATAGTCAGCTTCCATGTCAGCACTGTACAGACTGTACAGTCAACAAAATTTTGCATGTTTGGAAAAATGAACAGACCACGATATCTTCCGCACACGGTGTCTATTTGAGCCCATTCAAGTTGTGTTGGGTTTGTATCAACAAGGCCTACGCACACGCCCGTTTTGAATCCATTTTGAAAACTTTTATTTTTAGGCCTTCCTGGACCCATTTTGGTTCTTGGATCCATTCTGGATCACACCTCCCCACTAAGACCTTTTGGTCCTCCAAAAGGATAATAACTAGACAACAATTGCAGGATAGGCCATCCCATTTGTTCTCTGTCTTTAAAATCCATCTTGTGCACCTGTCTCATCAAGATTAACTGTAAAACAACCATGAAAACTGATAGCATATTGTTAGCCATTTGCACTCTGTCACATCTTACTGAAGCCACTATCATCCATGTTGACAACATTACTAATGATAACATAAAAAATATGACTGCAAATGAGCTAATATGTTTGTAATGCTTGCACGACATTAGCTTATCTTGAAGCAAAGTATGATTGATCTTCCATTCTACAATCATCCATGTTCTTGCTTAAGATAAATTACTTGATTTGGGACAATTATAGGTGTGTTGCTTGCATGAACTTCCTTTCTTAATTGTTCCATTGTTTGAAGAGATTGATTTTCTTTTAGGTGATGAGCATGTACCACATATTCTTTTCTTGCTTTGATTAAGTGATATTAATTATGTTCCATGTAGAAGATTTCTTTGCAATCATACAAATAAGGACTGCCTAAGAACATTCCACATTCATTGAGTGGCACAACATCACACGTTACCTCATCCACAAAATTAGATGAAATTACAAATTTTAATGTGCATTGCTTTGTTATGTGCAATTTATGGTGGTTTCTTATCCATGTAAGTGAGTAAGGCTTATGATGCATCTGGGTGTTTAATCCCAATTGTTTAACCACTTCCTCTAAAATCAAGTTAGATTTAAATTCATTATCTATCAATGTGTCGACCTTAGTATGCCTCATAATGACCATTATGTGAAACAATTTACTTCTAGAATCAAATCCATCACCAATTTTACCTATCAAACCAACCACTGAGATTTTAGATTCATCACCCAAATCTGATCCCAAGTCTATTGGTCGTGATGTTGTTGCAACTGTTTGCCTTTGTTTCCTCTCTTTGAACCACTTTGGTCTCTTCTCGAGATTGAATTGCCAACAATGTTCCTCATCATGCCATTCTTTCTTACAATGCTTTCAAGAGGGATTCTCTTCCTTTCTTTCCACTGAATTTTCCTTCTTGCTGATGGGTTTTATATATGCACTAAAAACACAGTAAAAACCCTCAATTAAATTGTCAACCAGGGGTAAGTAAACTTAGAGTTGTAGAAAAATATATGTCAAAGGTAGAAGGCTGGTAGGAGTATAATCTAGCTAATGAAGTTAGCTATCTAAGGCTAATCTACTCAAGAAAAACTATCTAATGAAAAAACCCTACTAAGAAAATTGAAACCAAGTAACCTAAGTACTTTTGGGCCAAGGATCGATGGATAGTTCCTAAGAAAGCAAGTAAAACCCTATGTAAATAAAACTAGTTCAACAATAAACAAAGGAAAACTACTAAGCATAATAAGAAAATGACAAAAGAAAACTTCTTTAACTTGCCAACCTACATTCAATGAGAAAATAACCTATGAAAGAAAATAAATAAACAAGTAAGCAAAGACAGCTATCTAACCTGTTAAAGAAAATAGACAAGCAAGCAACTACACCTAACTAACCTACTAAAGAAAAAGACAAGTAAGCAAAGGCAACTAACTAACCTACTAAAGAAAAAGACAAGTAAGAAAAGGCAACTAACTACTGCAAGTAATCAAAGTAAAACTTCTCATTGAACAACTATCTAGCCTAAGAGGCAAGTGGACTAAACGCTTAATGCAAA
The DNA here is from genome assembly GCA_009831015.1 of Picea engelmannii. Classification (NCBI taxonomy): domain Eukaryota; kingdom Viridiplantae; phylum Streptophyta; class Pinopsida; order Pinales; family Pinaceae; genus Picea; species Picea engelmannii. The sequence continues at coordinate 534,656 of ML788138.1, read as the reverse complement.
ACTATTTCTAATGCGTGAAAGGAAATCTAAGAGGCAAATTGACTAAATGCTCAATGCAAAAATATTTCTAATGCATGAAAGGAAATATATTTTATTGAAATCAAGAAAGATTAACAACTATTTCTTAATCTATGAAAAGGAAACTACTATCTAATCTATCAAAGTAAAGTCTATCTATCCTACAACAACAATAAAACTATTTTCTTAGCTATGAAAGCAAGAAACTATATCTATGAAAGCAGGAAAACTATTCTTTAACCTATGACAATTCAAATATGATGTTGGTGGTTGTGTGAATGTCTTCGGTGTTGGATAATATCTCGATGACACTTGACAACAAAGGACAATTCCAATGGTATAAGCTCAATACCAATCTCAATGGAAAAATGAAAGGTATGGATTAAACAATTCAATGAGAATTTAGCCATGACAAAAATAATGTTAAATACCCTCCATATTCATGTATAAACCATCAAAAACATAACGAGATCATCATTATTTAACTAAGAAATTTAATTGCATTTTAATTCTAAGAAAGGAAATTGCGTAAAATAAAACTATGCTATGTCTACTCTAACCATTCAAACCGCAATAAGGAAATAATTGAAAACGGAAATTAAACTATGATATTAAAAAGTAAATTAACAATCTATATTAACCAACAACTAATTAAATGAGATCTATATAAAAATGAAGTAAACAAGCTATAATAAAAAAATGGAATTAACTCTATCCATCCATCAATCCTTGTCAAAGAAAACCTAAATTAAACTTTGCTCTATTCTAATTAAAACTCTGTTTTAAACTAGACTATAAAATCATAAAAGAAAGAAGAATCTAACATATAAATGCACATGGAGTTAGTATAGAGACTTGCAAGTTTGTTCCTAGTCTACAATATCAGTGCATGCTAATACATCTCATCATTCTAACCTGCAAAACAATTAAAACAATTAAACTACAACAAACTAGTTAACACAATAAAAAACATGCATGTACAGAAAATAAAAAGAGCAATTAAATTAAGAAATGCATAAATAAACATGAAGATAGTTACCAGACTATTGGTGGGACCCCCAACAAGTCGTGATCACTCTCTAAAAGCACACCATGAGCTTAACAAGATGAATTCACCATTAAAACTTGAAAATGCAGTTCTGGCATAATTCTTGCAATGTAAAAACTCAAAAATAGAGAAAAACGAGTTTGTCTCCAATACACTAGTTCTTCTACTTGGTTATGCTACTTAACAATCATCTGACCATCCTAGTAGTATTTATAAGATTACAGACCAAGTGGTTGACCACAGGAGGGTTGACCCACTTCTAAATTCGACAAATTACAATAAATGATGCCCTAACTAATAAAATGGAGCGAGCCAATAATCATCCTCTTGAACAACTGAAACTGAGTTGTCGGGAGCTCAGTAGCTGGAGGGGGCAAGGATAAAAAAAACCCATGTGCTTGATTTTCCCATCACTGGCTGCCAATACCTTCACCGCCAAGTCACCCTGCGTTTTTGTGCAATACGCAGTGCTGGACAGAGTGTCGGATCGAGTGCCGAAACAAGTGTTAGATCAAGTGCCAGAACTAGAAATGTAGTGTGTTTTTTCCCTATAACACCAGAAAAACGTGAATTAGCTCTTGGAAATCATAAAACATGATGAATTATACTTGATACAATCATTAAACATGAATTACACATACCTTATGGCGATCATATCATTTTATCATGAAATTCTTCAAAACGCTCCTTTAAAATATGAAAAACACATATGTACATGTGGCAAAAGTGTATAATAACCGTCATGAAAGTGATCATATCTCGGGCCCAACATTACCCCCACACTTGCGATTTTGCAGGTCCCACTGCAGACAAAAAGAAGTTACCCCTCGTGACTAGGATTGCTGAGGAGGATCATCTTTGGAAGCCTCTCCTTCTTGTTGTGTAGACTTAGCCTTGTGCCTCTTGTGTTGCTTTAATTGTGCTCTGAGGCTGCGGTTCGATTTAGTCATTTCATCAACCAACCACTGAAGGGAGTTGACCTTTGCCTGAAGAACTGCATTGTCATGATGAAGGTTTACATATACTATCTTCCTCTCTTCCAACTGTTGGAGAAGCTGGTGGTTTTATTTGTGTAGCTACTCTATGGTTGGGATAGAATCGGTGATCTCTGAGGAAGGCTTAGATCCTTTGAGGGATGTGGACAATCTATCAGTTTTAGGATCTAAATTGGGCATGGATGAAGTAGGAGTGATGGGATATCGGTAAGGTGAGGTAGGTTCTGATTTTGTTTTCCTTAGTGGCTCTAATCCATCCGCAAAGACTTCCCTAGGTTTCTTATGAGGGCTCTCAAGTTCAGAGGACACTTGGATGGGATCCGAAGTAGGTGGAGGTTTTGCATAAGGCTTGGTTCTTGTGTTTCGGGTACTCTTCTGAAAGGGTCCCTTACCAAATCAATTGTCTCCTCTCTTGTTTGTGGGAATGATGGGAAATTCTTGCTGCATTACTTCTTGAATATTTTCAGGTGTAGGATCAAGAGAGACTGAAGGCATTGGGGGGTCAATAATGGGATTCTTTTGGTCTCTGCTCTTGGTATTTTTACCCAATGAAGAAGTATGGATGCCAACAAGATTTTGGTATTGTTCCATCAAAGAGAGGGTTTGTGCATGGGAGTTTGGAGTTCTTGGAGAGTGAGGCTTGGATGGAGAGATAATTTTTAGGCTAAATGGCATTTTTCCGGTCTTAACTGTCAAGTGAGGGTTTGCAAATTGGTAGATAAAGAAATCCCAATTTTTCCCCTGCTTCTCTAGTTCAGCAAGAACGATGAGTTTGGTCAAGCCATGGTGGAAGAGACTATTGTGGGGGTTAGTCACATTTTTTCTCACTTAAGAGGACATTTTCTCCAAGATTTTGAGAAAATAGAAGGGGAAGTTCAAGGGTTTGTTGAACAGAAAATGAGAAAGCAATCTAAAATGACAAGCGTTGAAAGTAGAGTATCTACCTTCACATGTAATTAACCTTGTGATGACGATGAGGGGATTGACCAATTATGCCTTTATCCACTCCTTAACATACCCTTTTGCTCCTGAAATGATCTCGAATATCATGAGCCGACCTATCACGTCTATGAATATCTAGTGGTATGACATTACCATCATTTGGTCACCAAACCAGGGTAATGGATCTCAGTTGCATGGCTGAGAGAAACAGGGTCTCATCATGAGCCAAACTTCTCATTTCCACTAGGTGTTTGTGGGTAACATTGCCATCATCTGGTCATCATGCTCTCCTTATTCTATATTGAAAGAAAATAAATAAATAAATATAGAAGGAAATTGATAGGCTTGGAAAAAGTGCATTGCGGACGAAGATTCCACACACCCTCTACAAAGGCACCCATGAATGAGACACTACGACCCCTTGTATGTCATGATCCCTATTCACATTGAGTCTTAACCCCAACCACTTCATCCACTTTACATGGCTTAGAGAGGAATCTCTTGGAAACTCTCCTTGACATAGGGAAAGATATACCCAATATAACACCTCATCAACCCTCCCATATTCAAGCTTGACAAGTTGCATAATGTATTTGAGTTGTTAATTTTTTGCTATAGTGATATTTGATGCACATGCTTAGATGGATTATTTATTGATTGGATTCACTTATCATGATGTTATGCCTTGATATCCTTGGAGGGTGTGCTCATTTGTCTTTGGAGGATCTAGTTGGTGGAAAGTTTTGGGAGAACAAGCCTAGCTTGGGCTTCCATGGGGATACAAGCCCACAGGTTGGATGTCAGAGGCCCGCATGTCGAATGAGAAACATCAGACTTGGAAGGCCTTGATGATGACTTGGATGACATAGCCCAACCCTCACTTGCCAAACTATTTTCCCAGGAGGGGCAAAATGTCATGTTTTTTAGCATGATGTCATGTGTGGGGGGCTAGGGCATGGTGGTGAGATGATATGCTCTGGCACTTGGAAGTTTTGAGGGGTTTGAGGTCTTGACCTTAAAGGAAGACATTTGGATGCTTGAAACATGGCTTTAGCAAGCCTAAACACCCTCCTCCTACACCAACGACTTGCTCCTAATGCAAAAATGTCCCCTAAAGGAGTGATGTCCTTCTAAATTAGGATTTTATTTGTGCAAAAGTGAAATTTTAAAGGAATTGTTTAATATTATTTTGTAAAAGGGGAAATATTAGGGTGGTTAACCCCTAATATTGTGTTTTACCCTAAAGTATGTGGACAAACTATGTTAGCTACATTTTGTATAAATAGAGATCATGAGATATCATTTTTAACATAACTCTCCCTCATTGCGAGAGGACTTGATCTGAAATTTCCGCTATATTTGGAAATATTGTCTCTTTTAGCTCTTTTTTATGGCTATCTATTGATGAATGGTTGCTGCAAGTCTATCTCTAGCCTTTGATGATGTCTTCTAGCTCTTATGGTCGACTATCTTGGGATTTCTCTTGATCTTGGTATGGTCTTTTACTATTATACTATCATTTTTTCAAGTCAAGGATTGTTATGATAGGAACTAGGTGGGAATTATAAGGGCATACACCCTCACCATAGTCTTCATCATTTTATGCTTCATCTCATTGATTATACAAGGGTTTTCTAAGAGAAGTATAAGGGCATACACCCTCTTAACTTAAAACCTAGTTAGAGAAACTTTCCTTGGGAAGTAAAAGGGATTACATCCCCAAGAAGGTAGCTTCTCTAGATAGTTTTTTATTTGACTTCATTAATACAATATTAAAGGCACTAGAAATAACTTTTTGCATTGGAGATATAAAAACATTGCCTTGGGAAACACATTTTTTAATCTTTTGGAAGGTTTCTTGCTTAAAGTTGGTTTTCCTCATTGAGAGGAGTCTTCCAATAATAGGGCATCCCCTCTCTCCCACTACTTCTTGATGTTGTTACAAAATTACATATTCAACCATTAGGGCTGCAAAAACCCTAACTCATTTGCTTGAATAACTCTCTTATCAACCATTGGATTTTACTCAAAGTTTGCACACCTTTTCTCCTTGGTCCAACACACTTTTTGGCAAAGTTTGAGGGGATTTCAGTGGCTGATTTTCTTTCTGTAATACATTGAATGTTACAGCCATAAGGCTGTGTAATTTTATGCAGACAAGTTTTTACAACAACCTTATATGTTATTGCTAGGTTATTGGTTCTTCATCTTGAGTTTAGCTAGTTATCTGCTAGTCTTTCTCTTTCATTTTCTATTTGATCTCTATCATTTATTGAGAAGCTTATAGTACCATATTATTTCTGATATATGTTGTTATATATTTCTTCAAATTAGGGACAAAAAGATTAACTTTCTGATCCAACTAACATACATCATTGCAAAGTTTATTTTCTTATGTCCCGTGCAGGTATTTCATGATTTGTAGGTTACTCAACACACTTGGAAACCCTTGGACCTTCCCAAGACTTATTTCCACACACTTCACTCCAACTAGACTTTACCTCTAGGGGCTTCACTTCCACTTCCCTCCATATCCATCTCAATCCCCCTAGGATCATCGAGATCGTCTCCTTAGAGTGGCTTAGTCACCCTTGAAGTGTGGGACCTACATATAGGTGACATTCAGTGTAGGATTCCCAAGTTGTATCACTTTCTTCATGGTTGGGTCAAGCTTTCACCAACCTACAACTTGTGCTATAAAATTTTGGCATCATTTCCAAGGAATATTTTGAATCTTCTTCGTACCATAATGACACTTTGGTAAGATATACCAAATCCTTTACCTTAGCTTACTTAGTGAATCCACCCGAGGGACATTCCATTTCCACCTTTCTTGATGAGTTCATTTTGAAACTCATTTGGCGAATCCACCTTCCCAAAATCCTTCTTTCCCCAAAAATTTTCCCCCTAGGAGGTTCAAGCCTTCTAAGGTTTACCAAAGAAGGCCTCCTCTCAAGTCTCTTGTTCCCAAAACCATTTTCCATAATACCCTTCCTCTTGTTCCAATGTCTCACCCTTGGGAAAGGGACCTCTACAAACCCATTAACATGACCAATATCCAAGGTTACCCTAACAAAATGCCAACAAAAGTCAACAAGTGATTTCCAAAGTTCCCAGGAAACAATGTGAGAATTGTCGAAGACCACATTTATGTCACGGTCTAGGATATGGACATTGCAGGTATTGATCATGAAGATGTGACCATGAGACTATTCGCTTCATCATTGACTGAAGAAGCCCTTGATTGGTTCAAACGACTCCCCAATAATCATATCATGACCTATGCTATTTTTTCCAACTTATTCAAAGGAATATGGTCGAGAAAAGAAGATGGTGGGACACTTGGGACTTAGTTAAATCAAATAAATAAAAAGGAGAATGAAACAGTGAGGGAATTCATTTCCATATTTGACAGGTTGTGCAATCAAATTCCAACATATTATCGTCCTACAACATCATCAATTCGTCTCCTTTACATGAATGACTTTGAAGGACATTTCTAATACATTCTTAAAGATAGAAATCCCACATCATTGTAAAAGGATAAATAGTTTAGTATCGATATTGAATAAAATATCCTTGATTCAAAAATATAACCTTTTCAGTACCCTCGTAACAAGACATAATCAAGGATGAAGGTTTTAAACAACAATGCTCTTGATCTGATTACTCTCCTGACTCAGAAGATAGACTAGATGAATACTCAATTTCTTCAGGTGAAGAATCAGCTTATGAACCATATGAATACAGTGGAAAGAAATCAATCTTCTCTCAAACCTCACTTTTCTAGACAACATAGAGATGCCACCAGTTGGAAACCAATACCTCAACAAGAGGAAAAAGCCCTAGATACTTTGAAACCTATTGGGAAAATTGATATAGAAGATTAGTGTCTCCCATGACAAGAACCTCATAGGGAAGACGAGTGCCCCTGACAAGACGAACATTATTCAACGATATAAACTTCATGATTTTCAATCTCAACGATGAACAAGTTACTAAAGAACAGATCAATGAATCCAAAAGAATAGGAGAAAGAGAGGGGATACTTCGGGCCTTAAGTAAATTGACAAATGATAAGAAGGAGCCGAGGAGAAGGGAAATCCTAACCTACAAAAGAAAAAATTCTTCAGCCCCTCCATCATAGCCTAATACTCCTCTTCCACCAGCAAAAAAGGTGGCTCCACCACCTCCACCACTGGTATGTGAGTTGTTTCCTAAGACAACTCCTACAGATGGCATTCAGTTGAATATATATGTTGCAAGCATGTTTGGAAAACTAAATATGATGGTCCCAGTGACAAAGATGTGTAAGATCCCTTCTATGAAAAGAGTAATTTTGAAAATATTACAGGTGCCAATCAATAAGGAGGATCCTCCCATCATATTGAACATTATGTACCTCGATCAGCCAAGGGATAATAACCCTCCTTTCTATATTTCATTAGGAATGAATGGCCTCTGCTTGAACAACTGCATGCTTGATTCAGGGGCTTTAGAAAATGTCATGCCATTGAAGGTGATGAAACAACCTGGTTTGAAGACAACCTGACCTTATGGAAATGTCTGTGGTATTGATTCAAGAAAAGTCGAGGTCTTGGGGGTGTGTGAATACATTGAGGTATTTTTGATAGATTTTCCACATATCAACATCCTCATGGACATATTGGTGATCGATTTTCTGGATGCCTAGGGGATGTTCTTGTCAAGGACCTGGTCCTCATCCCTTGGAGGTTTTCTTAGCATGAGCCTTAGACATGCATATATTCCCATGGGTGATGGCACGTATGAGATATTACACAACAGGGAAAATAAATATACATATGTGATGGATCTAAGGGGCCCTAACTATGTCAGTGAACACTACTATGATATGCCTCCACAAGTTATTGAGTATGATCCATCTGAGTTACCCTTCATGCAGGAAGATTCCATAAATATGTTTCTCCCATGGAAAAATAAAAATAAGACTACAAAGTACCCTGAGAAGGACTTGGGATCTATCCATATTATACAAGAAGAATATAATAAACATGAATAAATCGTCAAAGAGATAGTCCACATAGAGCCTTTATATGATGAGAATACACCTTGCATCGATTTCAATGAAGGGAGTCTTGTGCTCATGTAGGAAAAAAGAAAGGGAAATCCCATATATGACCAAGAAGACAACAATTCTTGCCTTGGCCCTTACATCATCATGAATAAGATTGACAAAGAAAGGTACTATCTGACAACATTAGATGGGAGAAATATGCCACTACCAATAGATGGGTCTCTTCTCCAACCTCGCATCCAGGTCACATGACTTCTTCAGGTACCCTGCCCGAGGTAAGTAGGTAAGTCATTTTGATTCCTTGCATTTTCATATTGATTTCTCAAACTAGTTTAGGTGCATTTAATTTTCATTTTTCTCTACTTGCACTATTGATTTGATGCTTAGCTTAGAATTTTTATTTTTTTTTAAATGTCAAAATTTTATTTTTCTAGCTTCGTTGGTTGTCATTATGATCATTTGAGAACAAGGATGAGTAGGCCATCCCGCACTTGACAGTTTGATGTTTCCTTCCAGGCACATGACTACCAAGAGATGCTTTGGTTCTCATGCACTCTACGATGAGCACATGTCCCCAAGTAGGAGCCATATGGTATCCCCATTTTGTGGATAACTAAGGAGATTATGTCTCGAGGCCCTCAGGTTGTAGATATGGAGTGCCAAGAGAATACATGACCAGCAGTACCCTTTGCATAGATGGAAAACCCACTCACCACCATGGATGGTCACAGTTTTTCAAATGGCATCCACCACACCAGTTGGCTTCCGGAAAGAAGTGGGCCTTGCTCCATGAGGTACAAGTCAGTATTATGGTGAGAATCATTTCAATATTTAAGCCATTTGATCATGTTGTATCTTAGATTTCTCTAGATTTCATGATATATGCTTGGACATTATTCACTTTTCTCTGCTTCACCTTGGTGGTTGACATTGCTCCCTAGTAAGTGGTTTTCCTTGAGGATGGGTTTGCTACTAGGAACTCCCTTGATGAGACATCATACCATTCTCAGCCATACTTACCACTTTCCATCATTATTCCCCTTTGTTTCCTTATCTCTTAGGATTTTAGGGTGTATTGACCCAAGAAGGGGTTGTCCCTCATTCTATGGGAAGAAGAGATTGAAGGCCTAGAGGGGTTGATGTTGGGTAAATTATAAAATCCTTATATAAACCTTCCATATGCTTCGCCCAAGGATCACCCAAGAAAGAAATGAAACACTTATCTTTGAGTAAAGGGGACCCAAAATATAATAAATAATTCTTAAAAGGTTAGTTGAAGGATAGGAGGTCTCATCACAAGCCAACCTATCATGTCCATGAATATCTAGTGGTATTAAATTACCATAATCTGGTCACCAAACCAGGGTAATGGCTCTTAGTTGAACGACTAAGAGAAAGGAGGTATCATCACGAGCCAACCTTCTCATTTCCACTAGGTATTTTTGGGTGACATTGCCATCATCTGGTCACCATGCCAGGGTAGTGACCTTCAAACTCTCCTTATGCTATATTGAAAGAAAATAAATAAAGAAAGATGAAAGGAAATTGATGGGCTTGGAAAAAGTGCATTGCGGACGAATGTACCACACACCCTCTACAAAGGAACCCATGAATGAGATACTACGACCCCTTGTATTTCATGAGCCCTATGCCCATTGAGTCTTGACCCCAACCACTTCTTCCACTTTACATGGCTTAGAGAGGGATCTCTTGGAAACTCTCCTTGACCTAGGGAAAGATCTACCCAATAGAACACCTCATCAACCCTCCCATATTCAAGCTTGACAAGTTGCAAAGTGTCTTTGAGTTTTTAATTGTTTGATATAGTTCCTAATAAAGAGAGTAAATCCCTATGTAAAGAAAACTAAATCAACAGTAAGAAATAAACAACTATCTAATAATATCAAGAAGCAAATGACAAAAGCAAACTATTTTAACTTGCCAACCTACATTCAATGAGAAACTACCCTATGAAAGCAAATAAATAAACAAGTAAGCAAAAGCACCTATCTAACCTATTAAAGAAAATAAACAAGAAATCAAAGACACCTAACTAACCTACTAATGCAAAAGACAAGTAAGCAAAGGTAACTAACTATTGCAAGAAATCAAAGTAAAACTTCTCATTGAACAACTATCTAGCCTAAGACGCAAGTGGACTAAATGCTCAATGCAAAACTATTTCTAATGCGTGAAAGGAAATCTAAGAGGCAATTGGACTAAATGCTCAATGCAATGCATGAAAGGAAATATATTCTATTGAACGCAAGAAAGACTACCAACCAATTCTTAATCTATAATAAGCAAACTACTATCTAATCTATCAAAGCAAAGTCTATCTATCCTACAACAACAATAAAACTACCTTTTAAAACTATGAAAGCAAGAAACTATATCTATGAAAGCAGGAAAACTATTCTTTAACCTATGAAAATTCAAATATAATGTTGGTGGTTGTGTGAATGTCTTTGGTGTCAGATAATATCTCGATGTCACTTGACAACAAAGGACAATTCCAATGGTATAAGATCAACACTAATCTCAACGACAAAATGAAAGGTATGGATTAAACAATCCAGTGAGAACTTAGCCATGGAAAAAATAATGTTAAATACCCTGCATATTCATGTATAAACCATCAACAACATAACGAGATCATAATTATACTTCTACACTATGTAAGAAAAACTAGATTCAACCATTAACTAAAAAATATAATTGCATTTTAATCTATGAAAGGAAATTGCGTAAAATAAAACTATGCTATGTCTATTTTAACAATTCAAAACTGCAATAAGGAAATAATTGAAAACATAAATTAAACTATGAAAGTAAATTACCAATCTACATTAAACAACAACTAATTAAATGATATCTATATAAAACTGAAGTAAGCAAGATGTAACTAAAAACCGGAACTAATTCTATCCATCCATCAAATCCCTGTCAAAGAAAACCCAAATAAAAACTCTATTCTATTTTAATTAAAACTTTGTTTTAAACTTGACTATAAAATCATAAATCAAAGTACAATATAACATCTAAATACACACAGGGTTAGTATAGAGACTTGCAAGTATGTTCCTAATCTATAAAATCAATGCATGCTAATACCTATCATCATTCTAACCTACAAAACAATTAAAAAAATTAAACTACAACAAAATAGTTAACACAATAAAAAACATGCATGTACATAAAAAAAAAAAGAGCAATTAAATTAGGAAATGCAAAACAGACATGAAGACAGTTACTAGACTACTGGTGGGCCCCCCAATAAGTCGTGGTCACTCCCTAAAAGCACACCACAAGCTTATCAAGACGAATTCACTATTAAAACTTGAAAACGTAGTTCTGGCATAATTCTCGCAATGTAAAATATCAAAAACGGAGAAAAATGAGTTTGTCTCCAATACAATGGTTATTCTACTTGCTTAACAATCTTATGACCATCCTAGCAGTATTTATAAGCTTACAGACCAAGTGGTCGACCACAAGAGGGTCGAACCACTTCTAATTTTGGCAAATTACAAAAAATGATGCCCTAACTGATAAAGCGGAGTGAGCCAATAATCGCCCTCTTTTGACAACTAAAACTGAGTTGTATGGAGCTTAGTAGCTAGAGGAGATAAGGACAAACAAAACCCACGTGCCCGATTTTCCCGTCCCTGGCTGCCAATACCTTAACCGCCAAGTCACCCTGCGTTTTTGTGCAATACGTAGTGCTAGACAGAGTGTCGGATCGAGTGTTGGAACGAGTGCCAGAATGAGTGCCGGATCAAGTGCCAGAACTAGAAACGTAGTGCGTTTTTTCCCTGTAACACTAGAAAAACATGAATTAGCTCTTGGAAATCACAAACCACAGTGAATTATACTTGATAAAATCATTAAATGTGAATTATATGTACCTTATGTTGATCATACCATTTTATCATGAAATTATTCAAAAACCTCCTTTAAAAGATGAAAAACACATATGTACATGCGGCAAAAGTGTATAATATTCGTCATAAAAATGATCATATCTCGGGCCCAACATTACCCCCACACTTATGATTTTGTAGGTCCCACTGCAAACAAAAATAAGTTACCCCTTGTGACTAGGCTTGCTGAGGAAGATCATCTTTGGAAGCCTCTCCTTCTTGCTGTGTAGACTTAGCCTTGTGCCTCTTGTGTTGCTTTAATCATGCTCTGAGGCTGCGGTTAGATTTAGTCATTTCATCAACCAACCGCTGAAGGGAGTTGACCTTTGCCTGAAGGACTGCATTGTCATGATGAAGGTTTACATATACTATCTTCCTCTCTTCCAACTGTTGGAGAAGCTGGTGGCTTTATTTTTGTAGTTGCTCTATGGTTGGGATAGAATCAGTGATCTTCGAGGAAGGCTTAGATCCTTTGAGGGATGTGGAAAATATATCAGTTTTAGGATCTAAATTAGGCATGGGTGAAGTAGGAGTGATGGGAGATCGGTAAGGTGAGGCAGGTTCTGATTTTGTTTTCCTTAGTGGCTCTAATCCATCCACAGAGACTTCCCTAGGTTTCTTATGAGGGCTCTCAAGTTCAGAGGACACTTGGATGGGATCTGAAGCAGGTGGAGGTTTTGCATAAGGCTTGGTTCTTGTATTCCGGGTACTCTTCTGAAAGGGTCCCTTACCAAATCGATTGGCTCCTCTCTTGTTTGTGGGAATGATGGGAAAGTATTGTTGCATTACTTCTTGAATCTTTTTAGGTGTAGGATCAAGAGAGACTGAAGGCATTGGGGGGTCAACAATGGGATTCTTTTGGTATTTGTTCTTGGTCTTTTTACCCAATGAAGAAGTATGGATGCCAACAAGCTTTTGGTATTGTTTAGGCAAAGAGAGGGTTTGGAGTTCTTGGAGAGTGAGGCTTGGATGGAGAGATAGTTTTTAGGCTAAGTGGCTTTTTTCCAGTCTTAACTGTCAAGTGAGGGTTTGCAAATTGGCAGATAAAGGAATCCCATTTTTTCCCCTGCTTCTCTAGTTCGGCAAGAACGATGAGTTTGGTCAAGCCATGGTGGAAGAGACTGTTGTGGGGGTTATTCACATTTTTCCTCACTTAAGAGGACATCTTATCCAAGCTTTTGAGAAAATAGAAGGGGAAGTTCAAGGGTTTGTTGAACAGAAAATGAGCGAGCAATCTAAAATGACAATCTTTGAAAGTAGAGTATCTACCTTCAAATGTAATTAACCTTGTGATGACGATGAGGGGATTGACCAATTATGCCTTTATCCACTCCTTAACATACCCTTTTGCTCCTGAAATGCTCTCGAATTTGGGCTTAAACACCCTATTGTAACTTGAGCGCAGAAATTGGTGGTTTTTGAACCATCTATCTCCCATTCTTGGGAGCTTTGTTGCAGCAGCAATGTACTCTTCTAAAACTTCAAAGGTAAGAGATCCTACATGTGTTGTCCTACCATCGAAACCAACTGAAAATTTCATAGAGAGTCCATCATCGTGGCCCTGCAAGCTAGATAGAAATGGCCTCTAGCCAGCGTGCAAAAACACTTCTCTGCACTGTGCAAATTCGGCAATGGAAAACAAGTCTGCATAGGAGGAGGGTTTGTATCTCCTGGGCATTGTGACAGAGGTGGAATTCACCAAGAAAGGGATAAATCGAGCCAAGCAATGACACAAATTTAGCACAGGCTGAATGCATTTTGAACAGAGGACGGGGTGGAAGAGGTTGGGTGCGATTTCTTAACGCAGAGGAGAGAAAATGGCAAGGGAAAATGAGATAATAGAGTGCCCAGCCTGATTTTAAATGCACTTAAGGTGGAATACATTGCACACATGTGCGCGTAAGCTGCCATGTGTGGGAAATTCAAATTCGATGGCAAGCTTTGGGGCAATGTAATGGTGCATATTTAGATCAATGTCCAAGTCTTTTAACTTGGACATTTGATCATAAACATATGAAGCATCTTTTAATCAATACCTGCAACCAATTTAATTGAATGCAAGTGAATTCTAGTTACCTGGAATCTAGCACAGTTACTGGTGTGTAATTCACATGGCACCTCATACGACACTTCATACGGTACCTCATACGGTACTTCATCCGATACTTATGTGTTAAGTGCATTTTCACCTCTTATAACGGATATCCTTCAACTATGAAGTGTTTTTGACAATCACAGTAGTTAATGAGTAGAGGAAAGATGCTCCATGCTCACTCAATCTTCTTGCATATGACATATAATGTCAAAAACCTACAATGAATGGGTTATAGCAAGAATAAAACATGTAATTTCAAACCTACAATATGCGGTTTGTAATGAAACAATAAACCGATAAAGAGTGGTCTATTAAGTATGTGTTCAGTAATTTATAGCACACATGAGTTTAAGAATTTTGAAAATAACATGAGTATCATTGTAATAACCTGTATCATAGAAATAATACAAAAATTCTTGCAAAGATCTACTTCTCTAGGAAATGATCATTTGTCAGCTCATGAACCCCTCCCCCAAACCTAAGTATTGTGACACCTCACAATCAGAAGTATAGGAAACTAGTCAGTATCCCCCAATAGCTAAAGATTTATAGTATGTCAAGTGTAAAGATAAAATTTCACAGCTTGGTCTGATGAGACAGTTAGAAGATGGCCCCACCTATAGGATAAGAGATCCTATATATAGATAAGAAGAGGTAGGCAAGAGAGTTTCAAGATAGTCTTAGAGTTATTTCCCAATGGCAAGTTTATGAGATTCATTAACCTTATCTTAACCACACATACTCCATGTCATCTTTGTCTACAAGTAATGTCGTACATCAGGACAAGTTTAAATTTATGAATTATTTTTTTTCAGATTATCATCCTCGCTAGGTAGAATGCCCCGCTTCCAGCAAGCTTGTTCAGTACTTTTACGGGTTTACCTAGTCATACAACAAGCCGATACCTGCTGCCAGAAGACCTGTTCAATATCCTGGTGGGTTAGCCTCTTAAACCCTCAGAGATTAGCCCTCCATCTTTTAAGATTTTAGTATAAGATTGCTTATGCAAGAAGATGGGGGAACAACTCTGAAAACCACTTTTTCTTTCCCTTTGTTTTTTTAATTGGGATGGTATTTATGTTAGAGGATGTCTTTCTGTTATATTACTTAGTGATTGTCCCAATGTAAGGGGTACTTAAGCGGGCGTGGCCTATCTAAGGATATGATATAATCAAGCTATTTAGTTTGTAGTGGATGGTACCATTGAGAAAGAACAGAAAGGTATCTCTAGGCTCAACTTACTTTCTTCCTTTGTAGTTATTGTGATGTTTCCATGACTAACCGCTAATTAGACTTCCTTGTTACTCTTTGATAAAGACACTTGACTCACTTACTCAGGTTTCTTGGAAAAAATGTACAAGATACCTCTAGGCTTGATAGTTATAGTATCACTTCCTTATACAGTGGTGAAGAGTTTCAAGAGCATCTGCTTTAGAATGCCTAAAAAAAATGAGAATTTTGCAAAAATATGGCAAGAAAGATTTATTTGATGATTTAACATAAACAAAATTCAAGTATAACAATGTTTTGAAGAAAGATCCTTGAAACTATGTACTCCGGTGAAATAATTACTTACAGAAACCTCTAGAGTTTCCTTATTAACAAAATTCAAAAACTATTTACATATGTACAGTAGGAAATTCAGAAAAAATTTCAAGAACAAGGCAGGACTTCCCCATCTACTAAGGCCAATGCCTTGTCAGTTGACATGACCTGTAGAAAATCTTCTCTGGAAATGGGCTTATGATAAAAATTAAGTCGGTATCCATTTACCACAAAGGAGACTTGTCCATCGTCAATTGTTTTAATTTTTACAGCTCCATTGTCATATACAGTGTCTACCTCGTAAGGACTCAACCATCGGGTGGTAAGTTTTCCTTTGAATGTTTTGAATCGAGAATCAAACAATAGGACTCAACCAGGCTGGAAGTGCTTCTTCTTAATAAACTTTTCATGCCACTTGCTCCTCTGGTTTTGGACTAATATCGCCCATTGGATGGCATCTTGTCTAATTTCATCCAACTCATTTAGTTGTAGGGCTCATTGCTTTTGAGCCTCATCTAGGTTCAATCCTAATTCTGCAGCAATATGGAAGGTCCTTACTTGGAATTCTATAGGTAAAAGTACTTGTTTCCCATACACTAGCTCATAAGGGGTATGTCCAGTGGTATTTCTCCAGGTAGTCCGATATGCCCACAAAGCCTCTGGGAGCCTATCAGCCCAATCCCGGTGATGTAACTGAACAGTCTTGGTCAAGATGGCTTCCAAAACTTTGTTTGTGGATTCTACCTGACCATTGGCTTGTGGGTGGTATGGAGAATATTTACGGTGTTTAATCCCATATTTCTCTGTTAGCTCTTTCATCAGCTTGGAAGTGAACTAAGTTCCTTGATCAATAACAATTTCATGAGGGACACCGAAGCGGGTAAATATGTATTCATAGATAAATTTGACAACAAACTTCTATGTATCCCTGAATAGGGATTTTGCCTCTACCCATTTGGTGACATAGTTTGTACAAACCAAAATATAGTTCTTCCTGCAGGACATGGGTGAAATTGGTCCTACAAAGTCAAGGGCCCATTTTTTGAAGGGTTCTATCATAACTTGGTCATGCAAAGGAATTTCGTTGGATGACATAGATCTTCCTATCCTTTGTCAACTATCACAACTTCTCACATACTTGGCAGCATCTTTGAAAATGCTAGGCCAATAGTAACCTAAATGTAATACCTTATATTTTGTGCATTTGTCAGAGAAATAGCCACCACATGGTCCATCATGACAACTTCGTAGTATATCAGGTACCTCGTCCTCTTGGACACATCTATGAATAATCAAATCAGGACCTGTGCGAAAAAGATCATGACCAACCCAAGAGTAATTAGCACTTTGTATAATAATTTTCCTCTTTTCATGAGGTGACAAATGAGACAATAACTTCCTAGTGGCTAGATAGTTTTGCATATCTGCAAACAGTGGGGTATTGACAGAGAGGGAAAAGAGGTGCTCGTCTAGGAAACTATCATCTACAGGGATATCATCATCCTCATTTTTTATTCGGGAAATAAAGTCATCTACTACATTATCCTTTCCAGGTCGTTCAAGCACAATGATGTTAAATTCTTGCAATAACAAAATCCACTTGGTCACTCGGCCATTAGTTATAGTTTTATTCATGAGGAACCTAATGGCGGAGTGATCGGTATGTACAAATACTTCATAACCTGTAATGTAATGACAAAACTTGTTAATAGCATGAACAACTTCCAAGAAATCTTTCTCAATCACTGTGTAGTTCAACTTGGCAGGGGACAAGTTCTTTCTTACAAAATAAATGGCATAGGACTATTGGTCTTCTTTCTTACAAAATAAATGGCATAGGACTATTGGTCTTCTTTCTTCCCTAATACCCCTCCTATTGCGGTGTCAGAGGCATCAGTGGATATATGAAATGGGAGAGTCAAATTGGGCCCTCTAAGAAATGGTGCCACAAACAACTTAGCTTTCAGGGTTTCAAAGGCAGTTTGACACTACTCAGTCCAAACAAAGTCAACATATTTTATTAATAATCCAAACTTAGGTGTAGCAATCTTTGTAAAATTTTCAATAAACCGTCGATAATATCCGGCATGCCCAAGAAAGATTCTCACCTATTTATGAGTCTTGGGGGGTGGAAGTCTAATAATGACCTCAATCTTTCCAGGATTGAATTTTATCCCTTCATATGAAACATTATGTCCTAGAACCACTCCTTCAGTTAACAACATTTTGCATTTTTCATGGCTCAGAGATAGGTTCATTTCCTGACATCTGATGAGGACTTTTTCTAAGTTGTCTAAGGCTTCCCGGTAAGTGTTTCCATATACTGTGAAGTCATCCATGTAGACCTCCACACAATTATGAATAAGATCAACAAATATCCCTAGTACTGCTCGTTGAAATGTGGCAGGAGCATAGTTTCCCTAAGGACAATTAAAGGTAAGACCCTATAAGCATAGTTTCCCTAAGGACAATTAAAGGTAGTCGTGTCCTGGTCCTCGGGTGCTATAAGAATATGGTTGTACCCATTGTACCCATCTAGAAAGGAGAAATACTTCTTTCTGAACAAGGTATCTAGAACCTGGTCAATGAAAGGGAGAAGAAAGAAGTCTTTCAAAGTGGCCTTGTTGAGTTCCCGGAAATCAACACAAATTCTCTATTTCTCTGTCACTTTCTTTGGAACCACTACAAGCGTGGATACCCACTTACTATTGGAGATGGGATAGATAAATCTGACATTTAACAACTTTTGAATCTCCTCCTTGACTATGTCTTTGAGTTGGGTTCATCCTTCTTTGGGGTTTCCTAATAGGTGTCACTTCCCCTTGGGTATATATGTGATGGATGCATGTGTCAGGGTGTATACCGTTCATGTTAGTGTATTCCCAGGAAAATTCTCATGTTTGTGCTTTAAGGATATCTACTAATTGTTTCTATTGGTATGTATCTAGCACGGAGTTTATATGTAAAAATTTCCCTGGACTAATCTCGTAGGGCATAGTATAAGACATGGTAGACTCATCTATTTCGAAAATAAAATATCTCGAAGACGAAATGGATGGGTCTAATTTTTCTTGAAATTCTTTCCCAAACATGTACTCAAATTGGGGAAAAGACTATGGAAAATCCACACACGTAATAGCAGAAATGAACAGGTTTAGCACATTTTCTGGTGTATGCTCCTGAAGTGCCCTTGCCTGGTCACTAGGCAATACGAGTTCTTCCCAGTCTTTGTTCTCGTATGGACATTCAAGCCACCATAGATTCTCCATAATAGGTTGAGATGGAGGGTAAATGGTGAGCTTCTGGATAGAGAGAACATTTGATATGGTCATTTCTCCTTCTCTACAACCAATAAATGCATTGGTTGTGGCTAGCCAAGGTCTTTCCAAAATGACTGGATGGCCTTTGGTAGGATCCTTTGAGTGAATGACAAGAAAATCTACTGGGTACTCCCATGAGGTTAAAGTAACCATGATATCATCTAAAATTCCTTCAGGTATAACCTTAGTTTTATCTGTTAATTCCAAAATGGTTGGGGTAGGCCGAAGAAGAGGTTGTAACTGTAATTATTCCAAGGTAGTAGAGGTCATAAAATTGATGGCTACCCCTAGATATATGAGAGTGTTTCCAATGGAGACCTCATTAATGGCTATGATCACTACGGGGTTTTCTGGATTCCCATATTTTGCTAGCTTTGGCTACTCTGATATGTACTCAGAGATTCCTCCTACCAAATGTATTGTAGGAGGGTCCTTCTGCTTCCTACTCGTCTTCTTAATACACAATTATTTGACTACATTACTATAGATTGGAATGTCTTTAATGGCTTGAAGTAGGGGAATTTTGACACAAATATTTTTCAATTCATTCAAAATGTCAAATTTCGATCAGGTGGTAGGTTTCTCGATTACCAATTGGTCTGGATAAGGAGGGACCTTCGTAATTTGTAAAGGTTCATTTTGGGGGAGCTTGGGTTCTTGATTCTTCGAGATAATAACATCTTCCCACCTAGTGTCATCCATGGGATGTTTGGTGATTTCTTCTTCTTCTTCTTCCTGGATGTCTACTAAGGGTCTCTATCTCTCCAAAACTTTTCCCGATCTTAGTTGAATTTCCTGTAATGGAACATGAGTAATAACATATGTCGGGAAGGCATGCATCTCAACATTGTTAAGAGGTTGAGGGGGCTTATTATTGGGGTTCGACACTGGCTGTGTCGGTAATAGTGTCGGTCTCAGGGAGCTTGCATTTTGAAATTGTAGAGGTTGTTATTGTGGAATGGGAGGTAAAGGTGGTGGAACAAAACCTGGAAAACGTTGTGGAGTGTTTGATGAGAACCGAGGATAAGTATGGTTGGACATAGGGATAGGTGGAGCTTGAGGGTTTCATTGGTTGTGTCCTCCCCTCCATCCTTGAATCCAAGGATGTTGGTACTGACTAGACCATTTTTTCCAACCTGGTGAGTTCCACTGTTGTTGTTGATAATAGGGTGGAAATTGAGACTGTAGATCTGGGTATGTGGGTTGATTCCTATGGTGCCATGGTCTCCTAGGTGCATAAGAAGACTCCCCAGGATCTCCACTCCTATAGATGGCTAATAAACCAGGTAATAATGGACATTTTTCAGTCACATGGTCTTCTGTATAGAAGCCACAAACTGAAATGTTATCTAATGGGCACTCCCTTGAGGAATGCTTCCTCCTGCATCTTGGGCAATATATGCTCATTGTTGCATCGTCCTCCTCCTGTTTATTTTTTAGTTTAAGTGTATCCAACTGGGAACCTATTGTGCTTAATATGTAAGTCTTAAAGTTTTCTAAAAGGTTCCCTATCTCTGCTCTCATAATACCACCTGAACTAAATGGTTTTAAGCTTCTATTGTAAGGGTCCCGAACATTCTTTCCCGTTTTGGATCTACTCCTTGAGTAATTTTTACACATTTCACATATTTCGGCAAAAGGTTTATGAGAGATGTCACCTGATTCCATCAGGTTAAGAATCTCTAAATATTCTTCTGAAATTCCCTTAAGGAAAAGAGCCCTAATTCCATCCTTTGGGAAGTCATGGTATTTTGACTTCTGGGAGATATAACCAAATATTTCCATATAATATTTGAGGGTCTCGTCTTCTAATTGTTGGATTTTAAAAATGTCATTACGAGACTCTTTGGTCTTTCAGTAGTCTTGGTACTTCTTGAGAAATATGTCTTTCATGGCTTCCCAATACCTAATACTGGATTCTCCCAACCCCATGAACCATCTTAGTGCAGAGTCTTTGAGGGTGGCAGGAAAGAGTTTTAATTTATGGGCATCTTGTATGTAGTTGTAACTCCTACACAATATGTCAAATTCAAATAGGAAGGCGTTTGGATCTTCACTGTTTTTACCGTAAAAGGTAGGCAGTGCTAAGAGAGGAATATTCTTCATGTTGACATTTGGAGTGGTGTCTAAAATCGGAAACCTAAAGGTAGTTTCGGTTTGGTTTCTAGTTTCTTCTTCCTCTCCATGTCTTACATTTTTATGGTCCTCCTGATCATCCATATTGGCTTGGTTTCCAAAAAGAGAATACCTAGGTGGTTTTACTTTTGAAGAAAACAAGGTTTCCCTTTGATGGAAAGGTCTTCCTACGGATTGGATGTCTGGGCCTATACTCGAGTCGATTGAGACTATTGGTGCCAAAGTTTATGTGTCAATTTGAGAGATAATTACATTGGTTGAACTACCAAGCAAAATATTCACATGTTCAGGGTCTATGATATCTTTAAAGTTAGGGTCCTTTGGTGGTGGTGTAAAAGTAAAGGTTGTATTGTTTGGTTCTGTGGAAGACTCGAGTGGTCTTGCCTTTTGTCCTAATATGATTGATGCTTCAGTTTCTTGTTCTATATGCTCCCTGTATTAGTCCCTTCAGAGACTATTTTATCTCTTTGAGTTGAGCTAGCTTTTGTTTTTCGGTATCGGTCTGTGGATTTTTATAAGCAGGATGTTCCTTCCACAAAAGAGATCGGAAGGAGCCTTGGTTGAAGGTCTGATTTTGATTTAATGTATCTACCTTGTGGGTCTCTAGGCCTATTCATGAAAGAAAGAAAAAACAAAAAGAAAAATCCACCATCTGGTTCCTAGGTCTATTCATGAAAAATAAAAACAAAAACAAAAACTACCATTGGGTTTGGGGGAACCTTCTATAGAAAATGCACAGGTTCTTACCTCTCGTATTAAAGTTCCCCCACCACCAAACTAATGCTAAGGTCTAGAAATGGTCTAATTCCTAATTACTTCTTACCTTGAGACAACTCCCCGACAACGACGCCAAAAATGATGGGTGTTATATATGCACTAAAAACACAGTAAAACCCCTCAATTAAATTGTCAACCAGGGGTAAGTAAACTTAGATTTGTAGCAAAATATATTCCAAAGGTAGAAGGTTGGTAGGAGTATAATCTAACTAATGAAGGTAGCTATCTAAGGCTAATCTACTCAAGAAAAACTATCTAATGAACAAACCCTACTAAGAAAATTGAAACTGAGTAACCTAAGTACTTTTGGGGCAAGGATCGATGGATAGTTCCTAAGAAAGCAAGTAAAACCCTATGTAAAGAAAACTAGTTCAATAATAAACAAAGGCAAACTACTAAGCATAATAAGCAAATGAAAAAAGAAAACTTCTTTAACTTGCCAACCTACATTCAATGAGCAACTACCCTATGAAAGCAAATAAATAAACAAGTAAGCAAAGACACCTATCTAACCTGTTAAAGAAAATAGACAAGCAAGCAAAAACACCTAACTAATAAGCAAAGGCAACTAACTAACCTACTAAAGAAAAAGACAAGTAAGCAAAGAAAACTAACTACTGCAAGTAATCAAAGTAAAATTTCTCATTGAACAACTATCTAGCCTAAGAGGCAAGTGGACTAAATGCTTAATGCAAAACTATTTCTAATGCGTGTAAGGAAATCTAAGAGGTAACTGGACTAATTGCTCAATGCAAAACTATTTCTAATGCATGAAATGAAATCTATTTTATTGAAAGAAAGAAAGATTAACAACTAATTCTTAATCTATGATAATCAAACTACTATCTAATCTATCAAAGCAAAGTCTATTTATCCTACAGCAGCAATACAACTATTTTCTAAGCTATGAAAGCAAGAAACTATATCTATGAAAGTAGGAAAACTATTCTTTAACCTATGACAATTCAAATATGATGTTGGTGGTTGTGTGAATGTCTTCGGTGTCGGATAATATCTCTATGGCACTTGACAACAAAGGACAATTCCAATGGTATAAGCTCAATACTAATCTCAATGGAAAAATGAAAGGTATGGATTAAACAATCCAATGAGAATTTATCCATGAAAAAAATAATGTTAAATACCCTGCATATTCATGTATAAACCATCCAAAACATAACAAGATCATCATTATTTAACTAATAAATTTAATTGCATTTTAATTCTAGGAAAGGAAATTGTGTAAATAAAACTATGTTATGTCTACTCTAACCATTCAAACTGCAATAAGGAAATAATTGAAAACAGGAATTAAACTATGATATTAAAAAGTAAATTAACAATCTATATTAACCAACAACTAATTAAATGAGATCTATATAAAACTGAAGTAAACAAGCTATAATAAAAAACTGGAATTAACTCTATCCATCCATCAATCCTTGTCAAAGAAAACCAAAATTAAACTATGTTCTATTATAATTAAAACTTTGTTTTAAACTAGACTATAAAATCATAAAAGAAAGAAGAATCTAACATCTAAATGTACATGGAGTTAGTATAGAGACTTGCAAGTCTGTTCCTAGTCTACAATATCAGTGCATGCTAATACATCTCATCATTCTAACCTGCAAAATAATTAAAACAATTAAGCTACAACAAACTAGTTAACACAATAAAAAGCATGCATGTACAGAAAATAAAAAAAACAATTAAATTAAGAAATGCATAAATGAACATGAGGACAGTTACCATATTGCTGGTGGCCCCCCCAACAAGTCGTGGTCACTCTCTAAAATCACACCACGAGCTTAACAAGATGAATTCACCATTAAAACTTGAAAACACAGTTCTAGCATAATTTTGGCAATGTAAAAACTCAAAAATAGAGAAAAACGAGTTTGTCTCCAATACACTGGTTCTTCTATTTGGTTATGATACTTAACAATCATCTGACCATCCTAGTAGTATTTATAAGCTTATAGACCAAGTGGTCGACCACAGGAGGGTTGAACCACTTCTAAATTCTGTAAATTACAATAAATGATGCCCTAACTGATAAAACAGAGGGAGCCAATAATCACCCTCTTGAACAACTGAAACTGAGTTGTTGGGAGCTCAATAGCTGGAAAGGGAAAGGATAAACAACGCCCACATGATCGATTTTCTCGTCACTAGCCGCCAATATCTTAACCGCCAATTTGCCCTGCGTTTTTGTGCAATACGCAGTGATGGACAGAGTGCCAGAATGAGTGCCAGATCAAGTGTTGAAACTAGAAATGTAGTGTGTTTTTGCCCTATAACACCAAAAAAATGTGAATTATCTCTTGGAAATCATAAAACATGATGAATTATACTTGATACAGTCATTAAATATGAATTACATGTAACTTATGGAGATCATGCCATTTTATCATGAAATTCTTCAAAAAGCTCCTTTAAAATATGAAAAACACATATGTACATGTGGCAAAAGTGTATAATAACCGTCATGAAAGTGATAATATCTTGGGCCCAACACTTTTCATTCCACTTCCTTTTGTCCTCTTTCCTCGAAGATGATTCCCCTGATACACCAACTCTTGTTTTGCCTTCCTCAATGTACGTTTCTTGAACATAAACCTCATCAAGATTAGTAGGTCCAAACATAAATAAAGTGTTACGAATATGTGTAGGTAAACCTCCTATATACTTCATAAGAGTTTCTTGGGCATGTAAATGAATTTCTAACATTAATGCCATCTTATGAAATTCACCTGTGTACTCTTGCATTGTTTGTCCTTTTCTTAGTTTAAGACCTTGCCATTCAATTAAAGCCTTCTCTTTATAACCCAAATGATTAAATTGCTTTCTAAGTGCAGAAAAAAAAATTTACCATGATGGAAATACATTACCCACTTGTTGTGTGCCATTTTGCAACTTGCTTTTCCATAAGATGAGTGTTGTTTCTGCAAGTTGAAGCGAGGCCAATTTAATTTGAGTTGCCTCATCCTTGATTTGTTTCACACTACAATAAACCTCCATCTGTCTGACCCACTTATCAAGCCTCTCTGCATTGACTTCACCATCATACATGGGTAATTCAAACTTTACATCAAGCTTAAGTAAATACATTTCATTTTTATGTTTATGGGAATATTTTCTTGCTGTGGATTTAGAACTTGAACTTGAAGAAGAAGAAGTTGATGGAGAAGAAGGAGGTGAAGGAGGATCATCTCCTTCTTCACTTTTGACCTTTGAAGATTCACCTAGAATCGGTCTCTTTCGATCCAAGTAATCATTATATAGAACCTTCATCATCTCCGACATGGCGAAGAAAGTCTTTCAAAACTCTTTCTCATCATGAGAAAGTCCCTCTTCCAATGCCATATTCTCACTTTGAGAAGTTCTCTTTCTCGATCCAATCTCAAGATTCTCTTCAACAAGCTCGCCTTCACCATGATTCATCTTTTCTGTGGTAATCATGCAAACTCAAAAACCAACCGTCAACTAGCTCTGATACCACTTGATCCGAAAAGATATTTTAAAGAATATGGTTGAGTTTTAGAAACATGTGTTCATTAACCATTTGGGAATTTGATGAAAGAGGAAGAATTAATGATGAAACATGGTAGCCATATAACATATACAGATCTGGAAATAATCACAAGAATCAGCAAACCATAACAACAAAAGTTGATAACGAAGTTCGACAATTAAAACTTTTAAACTATACTTATTAAGTACCATTGTGGGCGGGCTGGTATGCCAGCCTTGTCAAAACGCTCCTGCCCAGACCGGAGGTCACGGGTTAGACTCCCGTAGAGCCCATAATTTTTTTCCCAAACCACCAATGGAGGGGTGCCATGTGTCAACAAATGATTCACCCAACTGTCCACAACATCTTCCCAGTCAGCATCCCACTGTACCTGCCACGTCACTGTATAGTCTGTATAGTCAGTTTCCACGTTAGCATTGTACAGACTATACAACCAACAAAATTGTGCTTGTTTACAAAAACAAACATACCGCAATATATTTTTCATATGGTGTTTGTTTGAGCCCATTCAAGTTGCGTTGGGTTCGTATCAATGAGGTCTACGTACACATCTGTTTTTAAGACATTCTAAGAACTTTTATTTTTAGGCCTTCCTGGACCCATTTTGGTTCTTGGATCCATTCTGGATCATCTGACCATCAAAACACCCCCTTCTTGGTGAGGTTTGTCAACGACACAACCAATTGTGAAAATCCTTTCACAAAACGCCTCTAATAGATGCATATCCCAAAGAATCCTTACAGATCTGTAAGTGACCTAGGAGTGGGTTGATCTAAGATGGTATGGATATTCTCCTGATGCACCTTTACTCCTTCAAAACCAATAACATTCCCCAAATAGAGGATCTCTGTCAACCCAAACTCGCACTTTGCCTCAGAAAAAAGTGACTACTCCTCCATAATGGTGGGAATCTCGTCCACATGCTTCGGATCTTCTTCCCATATCCTGTTGTAGATCATAAGATTGTCAAAGAACATCAGTAATAATTTCCTCAACTATTTGTTGAAGATATGGTTCATGCGTGACTGAAAGGTAGTTGGTGCATTATTCAACCCGAAGGGCATGACTAGAAACTCATAATGCCCATAGTGACACCTAAATGTTATTTTATGGATATCCTCCTCTCTGACCCAAATTTGGTGGTATCATTATTAGAGATCGACCTTTGAGAAGTACACTTCCCCATGTATCTCATCGATCAACTCATCAATCCTAGGTATGGGTATCAATTTTTAATGGTCTTCTTGTTCAGTGCCTTGTAGTCTATGCACATCCTCATAGTTCCATCCTTCTTCTTCACTAGTACAACTGATGAAGCGAAGGGACTAGAGCTAGGCTTGATATGTCCCATCTCTAGCAATTCCTTTGTGGCCTTCTCTATCTCGTCCTTGAATCTCTTTGAATTCCTATAGGTGGCGGTGATCATGGGCTTCAACCCCTCTTTTATCTCAATGACATGCTCAAATACTCTATTAGGTAGTCTCCCTGTTGGTAATGGTTAAAACACTCTTGCATGATTTCCAAGCAATGCCTAGATATCCACGAGGTAATGTTGGAAATCCTATGATGGCTTCTCCATGGTGATGAAGCACTCTTTTGCACAAGCCATGTCCCATGTCTAAAAAGGGACTCCAAGCATTGGTTAGACACGATCATGGGGGAACTTGTCAAGATACCTCTTAGTATGACTCATTGTCTACCCTTGTCCTGGAACTCCATCATCATCTGTCGATAATTCATGTGGATATCTCCCAATGAGTACAACCACTAAACTCCTAGCACCACATGAGTCTCTGCTAAATCCACGACACAAAATTCATTGCTTAGCATATAGTTGCCTAATGTTACTCCCAATCCCTTGATCCTTTGAGTACACATCATGTTTTACCCATATGCTACGACCACATTGAATCTCGATGTTAATATCCCATGGTACCACCACTCATGAGCCTCTCCATCCAAGTGTAGGGTGGAAAATTGATTGCATCTACCTCTGTCATTAGGTTAAGCTAGAAATAAGTATCCAACTTTTCACTAGTAAATTTGGGTCATTTTGTGATGGCTCTTTCGACGCTCTTGTGACATTATGTCATGGATATTGCGACGAATATTGGGCCTCCCAAACGTCACTTCACGTGTTGTGGAAAGTGTGACAAACCTGAAAAAAATTCGCAAGAGCAACGACCCAAGGAATTTTTCATAAGCCCGACAACCAACGTTGGTTGCCACAATAAAGACAACCAACAATTGGTATCGTACGAGCAAAAAATAAGGGATATTATTACAAGAGAGACAAAGAAGGGATATCATCACAAGAGCAACAAAGAAGGGATAACGTCACAAGAGTGACAAATAAGGGATATCATCACAAGACCGACAAGGAAGGGATATCGTCACAAGAGAGACAAGGAAAGGCTATCGTCGCAAGAGCGACAAGGAAAGGATATCTTCGCAAGAGAGATGACTGTAAATATTCTTGCAACAAATTAGCTATACTATTGATGAAAATGATATCGTCGCAAGAGGGACGAATGTAAAGATTCTTTCAATGAATTAGCTATACTATCAATGAAAAAATTGCGTCGATATTATAGCTAATTCGTCGCAAGAATCTTTACATTCATCGCTCTTGTGACGACATATATTTATTTAAAAATAAAAAATAAAAATTGATGTCCTTGAAATCAAGAATTTGTAATCAAAATTAGTTGAGAGCTTTACATCCATTGATATTAGTTCAAGTGTGTAACATTAGACTGTTATTTGAGATCATAATAGTCTGAACTTTGAGATGCTTGTCATAGGTTCAAATATCAGTTACATTGATCTTGAGTTCAAGACCAAGCGTCTTTTTGAGGGGCCATATAGAGACTTGTTGTAGACTGACTTTAAGTATATCAAAAATGTTCTTTGTAAGGCTCCAAGAGTTGCTGAAGGTTGTCATGAGGAACATGGTAATTACCAAATTGTTCATGGAGAACATTTCTCAACATAGTCCAAATGATCAAATATCTCAGTGAATTTTCATCAAGCTTTTGAAGATAAAATTGTCAAGGTCTAACATCTCTCGGTCCTATCCCAAATCCATGTTCTAAATCTATGTTGATTTCCAATATAAATAGGCTAAAAGGAAGAAAAAAATTTACCTTATAAGAATAGGAAGTGGATCTCATTAAAGTAAAGCATGTAAAAAATTTGACTCCCGAACTGCCAAATAAGTCTTCTTTAAGAGGCTGGATGTTTTCTCTCCTTCCAAATCTGGTATTTATGCGTACATTTGTATTTGACATGTAATATTAGTATTAAGTACTATTGAAATTTTATACTTAATTATTTTGATTTCACACGTTCTCTATGTTGAAAAAGAAAGATATCCAAAATGAAATGACCTAATTAGTCATAGTTAGTTGTAGTTTGTAGATAATTTTAAAACTCATCTTTATTTGGATTTTGATGATTAATAACTTGAGTTTGCCTAATGGTTAAGAACATGTGTTTCCTCTAGTGGTTCATTTGCTACTTAAGTTCTGTATTCATTCACATTATTCTCCACTAAACAAGAAAAATTCACTTCCAAACAATTTTAGGGGATGCATTAATGTCAATAATGTCAAAGTTGAAACTCATTTATTGTGTTATTAAGGATTGTTGTTTTGGGACAAAATTCTTATGCTCAAATATTTAACTTTAATCACAAGAATCATTAGTTGATGAAAATATTTTCAATGGATATGGTTGGGAACATTCCAGCAAAGAAAGTCTAGGCATGGAATTTATTTGATTAAGAGAGGGGTATGTATAGATACAATTACTATAATCAGAACTCTATGATTTTAGTGTTACAATGTTGATGTGGTAATGCTAGATTTTAATTCCCAAATTAGGCAAGAATCTAAATCGCCTTTAGAAATTAATAATTGTCCATAAGCATATGAAGGAAATGCATATAGAGAGACTGCATATTTACAACCTCTACATCTTACCTTGCAGTCCTTATAGTTGGCCATGATTTTTTCAATATGCAGTCTTTGAGTGTACGTGTTTTAATTATATGCAAGTTTAGTTTAGCAGGATCCAGAGAATGGTTTTGTAATAGTTTGAGCTTAATGGGAAAATTTTTGGAAAATTCGTTGTTTGTTCTAGAGGAATGACTAAGATTTAAAATGTATGAGTAGAATGATTAGTGTTTCTTAGTAATAGAGGGAATAATTAATGCTACTTTCAAACAATGTAAAATGTCAACTTTAAGAAATAAATCGAGAAATCAAGAATTTGTTATTATAGTTTCAAATCATAATGTTACCAATGTGGCTTGGGGGTTTCAAATGTTTTCTCACTCTCAAGTTTCCATTATTGCATAGATGATTTATACCATAGGGAT
Organism: Picea engelmannii; assembly: GCA_009831015.1. Taxonomy (NCBI): domain Eukaryota; kingdom Viridiplantae; phylum Streptophyta; class Pinopsida; order Pinales; family Pinaceae; genus Picea; species Picea engelmannii. The sequence goes on along the minus strand of ML788138.1, from coordinate 504,882 downwards.
AATTAGTTGGATTCTTTGCTCAAAGTTTGGTGGATAAATTACATTTGGCTCCTTGGGAGTATTGAAGGAATCAACTTCAGGTCAACTAGTATTGAGGGATCTAATAACCAAATAGAAGATCAAGAAATTGGGTAGAGATACTAAGTTTTTTGGAATCATAGGAAATCCAATAGGTCACAACAAAGGACCATTTTTTTAGAATCATGCATTAAGAGATATAGGACCAATTTTTCCCCATCTGTCTATTACAAAATAATGATATCATGAAATGGAACTTCATGTTTTCTCTTAGTTGGAAAGTACAAAGATACTAACATGAAGAAAAATAATTTTCTCCTAGAAACGCCAAGATCTTTTATTTTAAGTACCTTTCTAAGCCTCTATTTGCATAAAGGGGATAGATTTAATCTCCTACATTGTAAGAGCTATTAATGACACTTGTAATCCATCTGTTATATCAATTTCTCCCAAATTGTCATCCATGTTTATGCTAATGTCTCTGTAATGATCTCACGTGAAAGAAAGGGTGGATTTATGGGAGTACCCGCTATATAGTTTTTGGGTTACTTTCTCATCTCTTTGCTTAATAACATAAAAATTGGTATTGAGTAAAAAGTGGGAGTTATATGCTACATGGGTCCATAAGGAAACAACACAGTGGTGATCCAAATACAACAATTATGATCATGATATGGAAATATAAAAATTCTATGTTCAATTCCTACTATGTATGTAGTGAAAGCCATGATGCTAATATTATATTCATTTCATGTTTTTCTCGAAGGGATGGCCTATCATTTGAAGTGAAAATGACACATTCAAGTTATGGTGATTTTTATGTGCAACCGATGGTTATAATCTAGTTAGAAAATTCTACCTTATATGGATGCATGCCATATATTATGTGGGCCTTTGAGGACTACACTAAACATGTTTTCATTAGAAAAAAATCCAATGGCCTTCAAACAAACATTAGTGCTTGATTATTTTTCACTTCTATATATATCCATTGTTGGATTTTGCAAAGATGTGCTACAATGGTTTGAACAAATGGTAGGCAAAGCTTGTTGTCACTTGTGGAAGTTTTGTTCCACTTATTTGTCTTGTGGTTTCCACTAAGAGTTTCACTTTCTCAGAGACCATATGGGTGTTGAACAAGATGACTATGAAGATTTGACATTCTTACTAAATATCATGCTAAGGTGATGCAGTAAACAATAATAACTCTCAAAATTTCAATCCAAGTGAAACATTAGATTCCTCATGAACAATAGATATTATATGTAAATAATCACCAAGAACATCGACAAATTATGAAGGCCTTCGCCTTGATTTACTAAACTAGACTTCTTTTCAAGTCCCAAGTTATAAAAATAAAATAAAAAAATGGAGGTCTCTCTCTCTTTCAAGTTATGAAAATCATGTGATACTAGCATGAATTAATCTTTGTAGAGAGGGTGCATATTCAAGAACATGATATTTCGTTTATCTATTAAATTATGCCAATGCTATAGAATACCAATGTCTTTCTGTCAAAATGAATTTTTAACTCCTTGGATCAATGATTATTTTTTACATTTGGGTTTATATAGACAGTATAATATTGGGTAGATTATTAAAAGAGATGGGTGTTTTAAATCATTTGGTTCACATGCAATTAGAGGGAGAAAAACTAAAGTAGTGAAGAAGGTAGGCGGGAGGAAGCTTACAATGTTTTGGACGAGATGGTATCCAAGGGCTACAATCCTAATTTTTTAACATTTACTACATTAATGGATGGTCTTTGAAAGAATTAATAAACATTGAGGAGGCCAGTAGGGTTCTTGATAAGGTGGTTAAGCATGAATGTTCTTCGTACTTTGTCACTTAACAACATTATTATTCATGATCTTCAAAATGCAAGGAAGTTACTGTAAGAATTTCAACTTTTGATGAGATGTCAAAGAGAATTTGTACTCCTTATATGAACCAACAAACATGTATATATTTAAAATAATAATAATAATTGAGATAGCTTGTGCCCCTTCTAAAGGAGATAGACTATTCGTTAAGGCATGTGAATAGTATATCCATGTGAAATTCCAGTGCATACATGAACAGTTTGAAAAAATTTCAACGTTGGCCCCATTCATAGGTCATACGATGATGATGACATTTATTGATCATTCCAAGTATATTTCTCATTCATGAGGCCAAAATAATATCATCTCATGCATATTTAGACCTTGCAGCACTGATTGCATTAAGGTAGCTTATTTTAACTATGTATTTCTCCACAAGAAAGAGAGAGAGTTAACCTATGCTAGTCAATTTTATTATAAAAGAGATTAATAATAGTTTATAATTTCATTTTTAATGACCCAATTCTTCGGTGACAAGGGTTCATAACCATATAGCACTTTAAATTGGGTAATTCTGGAGGTAGAGTAATACATAATATCATACCAATATTTCATTAGATGGAACCACCGCATCCATTTCCTTTGTTTATCCCATGTGTACATTTGAATATACTTGCAACGAATTAGCTATACTTGGAACCACCTCATCCATTTCCTTTTTTTATCCCATGTAAATATTATTGCGACGAATTAGCTATATTATCGATGAACTTTTTTTGTCGATAGTATAGCTAATTTGTTGCAAGAATATTTACATTTGTCACTCTTGTGATGATATCCTTTCCTTGTATCTTGCTGATGAATTCCCTTCTTTATCTCTCTTGCCGACAAAAAAGTTTTCATAAGTGATGGGTACTAAATTATCCTTGATTATTATCCTTGATTTTCTCCTCTACCTATTCTACTTCTTTTCACACCACCATATATATCAATATTTATTGAAGGTTAAAAAGATCAACATCAACTTAGAAGAGAATCCAATATCATACTGCTCTACTTCTATAGAGACTACTCTCTCTATGTTTTAAAACATAGCTACATGACACTACACTTGAATGAAAAATTCCAATACTTGATGGTCTTAATTAGGATTCATTTCAGATTTGGTTTATCAACTTGAAATTAAAATTCGATACTTTGCAAGATAGTACCTTGAGTCAAATACAAATATGAAATTAGGAATCACTAACATATCTACTAGAAAATTTATTCTAACCTATAAAAAATATACTAAATTCTCATAATTTCTTCTCATAACTAGAAGGTTTACATTTAGAGTTCCCTTCCACATGGCCATTTGTCCTCATTATTGCTACCATGAAACTGTCCTTAGAGACATCACCCTGCAATTCTTCTTGATAGAACTTTATTACATTGGTAAGTGTCACATTATTCCACTTTATTACATTGCATTAGTAAGTGCTTCAATATGAGATAATGGATTTTAATCTTTGAACAAGTGGGTGTGTGAGTCAAATTTGAGTCTAGAAACCCTCCCATATCATTAAGGCATGTGAATAGTCTATCCATGTAAAATTTCAGTGCATACATAAATAGTTTGAAAAAATTTCAATGTTGGCCCCATTCATAGGTCATTGTTTCCCATGTCTAGTCCTAGTACAATTTTTGTTCGTTGTTCCTTTTAAAATTCATTCGACGGTACACATGTCCCCACATCTAGTACTGCAAAGGCATGTTTTTTATGGTGTTGATTAAGCAATCAACGAAAAAGAGGATTTTTTCATCACAACTATGACACACATACATTGTATATACATTAATGTAGAAACTAAAAGAAAAATGAAGAAAGGTTGATGCAAACGTAAAACTTGCATCAACCAATCTATGTACTTTGAAAGAAAAATAGGGTTTATGGTTTACATGATGAATTGATGATGGAAAAAAGTGGGTGTGTGATTCAAATTTGAGTCCAAAAACCCTCCCATATCGTTATTAATGCATGCGAATAATATATCCATGTCAAATTTCAATGTATACAGAAACAATTTGAAAACATTTCAACCTTGGCCCCATTCATGGGTCACTGTTGCCCATGTCTAGTCCTAGTGCAATTTATGTTCGGTTCGATAGTACACACATCCCTGCATCTAGTACTGCAAGGGAATATTTTTATGGTGTTGATTAAGAAATCAACAAAAAAGAGGGATTTTTCCTCACAACTATGACACACTTACATTGTATATACATTAATGTAGAACCTGAAAGAAAAATGAAAAAAGGTTGATGCAAACTTAAAACTTGCGTCAACCAATTTGTGTACTTTGAAAGAAAAATAGGATTTATGGTTTACATGATGAATGATGATGGAAACAAGTGGGCGTGTGAGTCAAATTTGAGTCCAGAAACCCTCCCATATCGTTAAGGCATGCAGATAGTCTATCCATGTGAAATTTCAATGCATACAGAAATAGTTTGAAAAAAATTCAACGTTGGCCCCATTCATAGGTCATTGTTGCCCATGTCTAGTCCTAGTACAATGTCTGTTCGTTGTTCCTTTTAAAATTCGTTCGACAATACACACGTCCCCACATCTAGTACTACAAGGGAATATTTTTTTGGTGTTGATTAAACAATGAATGAAAAAGAGGGATTTTTCATCACAACTATGACACACATACATTGTATATACATTAATGTAGAACCTAAAAGAAAAATTAAGAAAGGTTGATGCAAACTTAAAACTTATCTCAACCAATTTGTGTACTTTGAAAGAAAAATAGGGTTTATAGTTTACATGATGAATTGATGATGGAAACAAGTGGGTGTGTGAGTCAAATTTGAGTCCAAAAACCCTCCCATATCGTTAATACATGTGAATAGTCTATCCATGTCAAATTTCAGTGCATACAGAAAAAAATGGATTTTTTATCACAACAAAAAGTTCAAACAAAACGAGGCCAAGATCATATATATATTAGAGTCGGTGCAGTGTGATTCATATTTGAGTTTGGAAACACACGTTCTTCTTGACACATAACTCATGGGCCAAATTCCCATGTTTTCAAACAATTTCAACAAAAATTCTATAGAAATGACAAACATGTTCATCGAAACTTTGTTGATGCAATACTATGAGAACAATATTGATGACATATACGATCATGATGGTATAAAAATGAATGAGCTTCTCTTGGTTTAAAGAAAAAATTATCCTCTACTGAACAAGGCCAACCAAGTGAAGGTGGAAGCTCATATGGCCTCTCCCCTCCCCCTCACATCACTCTCAATTGATCCCCAATACCCAATCTATAAAATAGAAAATAATCGAAAGCAACGTCCTAGTAAGATTCATGCATAGAAACTATAAAAACAAAAATTAATGAAGGTAAATGAAATTATGTGTTTGTAAATTATATTTTAAGTTTACCACGTACTTTAGTATATTGGCAACTATTTTCAGGTTTCACATAATAATTAAACAACATGTAACATAGGATATAAAAACGTCACATAAAACTTAAAAAAATGTAATTAACCCATGACATTATAAGTAAATTATTTTAAGAGAATGATTTATACAAATTAAAATATATAGTCACATACCTAATCCAACTCAACATCTGTGTCATCATCCTTATTTTGTATCTTGATCTTCTTCATTGAAATTGAAATCTGTATCATCATCCAGTTCAGAAATGGTGTTGAAAGGATTGACGATATCATCATCGTCATCAATGTCATTTTCGAGCACATTTTCATCAACATCATCATCAATAATTTCAATATTGTCTCCTACGCCTGGATCGTGATCTTCTTCGTCTTCTTCATCTGTCAACCCTACATGATCTTTCGGCTCCATCTAATCTGGTGAATCATCTTCTTGATCTTCAATATCATCTTCTTCCTATAAATGAGTATACTTAACTGGCCTTCCTCTTGGATCATATCTAACAACAAATGACCAATCCCTCTCACCTGGAACATTTGAGTAAAAGAAGTGTTCACATTGGCTTGGAAAAACATAGTTATCATGTCCTCTTTCAAACACCGTTGTTTTAATCATTGGAAATCCGTTGGCATTTTGAATAACAGTTCTTTCCTCATCGCGTTCATGCATTTGTAACCTATACCATTTGACATCGAAGAAAACTAATTTGAAGGAATTAAAGATGTCACACTCAAGTATATCGTGTAAATACCCATAGTATCTATTTTCAAATTCTCGGGGATGTTTGTCACTCCTAGAGGAAACATTAGTGACCTGGAATATTGCAGTTATCCCACTATCAGAATTTTTCCTGGTTTCATCCAACTTTTTGATGAGAAATTTACAACCATTGCACCACATAGCCTTGTGGTGTTTCAACTGCAATATGCTAGATATGTAAAAGATGAATTGTCGATTAATAAATTAAAATATATATTTATATAACTTGGAAAGTATTTGAAAAATACAGTACACATGTAGTCACATTAATATAATATAAAATGGGTGAATTTGGTTGCCTTCCCATCTTTCAAACCATATGCTAAATCAATTCCCCTTTGTGTAACATTGGCATCTCCGTTACAACGAGATTCTCTAACCAATTCAGATAGTCGTTGCCATGATAACCTACCTCCATGATGTTGTTTATATCTTTCAATCCATACATTCATCCAGTCAAGATTGTTTGCAATGTATAAATGCAGTGCATCCCACTCTTAAGCAACTGAATAAAAAAAACATAATTCACCAATATTAAATATTAGTTATAACGTCAATGGTTATAAATATTAATAAGTTATGAAATAACAGATATTAATATATTAATGAGTATGATCATATACACAAAAAACAAAACTTTGTATGTATTATTAATATAAGTCTCCACTATTATTAATATATTACCTCTCATTTTTTTCATTCTACCTTTCCCCAATAGGTTCTCTTGATCTTCAAATTTTTTGATGGAGTTCACATCCCAAGTGTGATCCATTGCATGCATAGTTGGCATTGTTAATTTAGAAAGATACTGACTAATATACACCATGGATTGATATACCATATATCCCTCCACCATATAACCCTCAGGACGTGCTCTTTTTCTAACCAATGCCTTCAATGATTTCAAGTGCCTCTCCACCATACACATTGACCTTGTTTGAACAGGTCCACAAATTTCAATCTCCTCAACTTGGTGTATGAGGTCATGTTCTTGTGCATTGAAAAATGTTGGAGGTATATACTTTTTCATTTCACACATTAGACGAGGAATTTCTCTCTTCCAATACTTTATATCATCTTCATGGATTTCTTTCAATGAAAAACATCTACATGAGATCATGACACAAGAAAATAACATGTTTCAACATAACATAATATAATATATCACATTACAAGTAAAACACATGTCATTAAGTACAACAGCAAATTGAAAAACAAAATTCATATAAATCACAACTACTTACCTCATGTATTTTCCAAGATCATATATAACTTGTTTGATGTTATTGTCAAAGTCGTTTGGGAGAGATAGCGGTAGAACATACTGTAACAAAAAAAATGAATTGTTATTTGTTTCTACCAAAGTAGACAAAATAAAATAAAAAAATTAAAAGATGTATAAGATCAATATATAAAAATATGTATACCAAAATTATTACCTTAATGAGGGTATGCCAATCATGTGCTTTTACCCCACCAAATTCACCTTTCTCCGTTAAGATATTATTTATGTTTGAAGCAAAACCCATGGGAAATTTAATTCTTTGAATGACCTCTTTTACATCATTACTTTGTTTCTCTATTAATAACCATGGAAGGTTATTTTAGTCTAGTCCATCTCTATTTGATCGGATCACACTTCGCATTGCATGATTGGCTTCATGAATGTCAGTACAAATTTTGACAATTTTTTCTTTATCCCTCCTACCATCTATGATTCACCATAACGTTTATGTCATATTCTTCCCGATATGCATTGTAAAAATGAGCTATTTTTAGCTCCTCATAGTAGGGAAACCTCATGAATTGAGTGGGATAACATTTCATTCCTCGTGGAAGCCCATTATTAATACCTTCATGATGGCGGCCTTCATGAAGCATACAAGAAATCACAAAAATAATTATCAAATACGGTAAAATAAATTCAATGATTAAAATAAACATTCAAAATATTACATGATATACGATACATAAATAAATTGTGTACCTTGACAATTTCTATTATATTCCAACCTCCATATGTGAGGTGTCATTCTTCATGGTTTTAAGCCAGTCTCTTCTTTCCCATTGAAAATATGTTTTTCAGTAGTATGATACCTATGGTTCTTAGGGAGGAGGTTTCTATACTCATCAAAAACTACCTTTCCTAAAAATTTTGAATGACGATACTTCATCTCAGTACCAGAAATTGGGCATGCAAATTTACCCTTTGTTTGAATACCTGCAACAAATGGATTAATGTCAATTATACAATGAGATTATTTAAAAATTAAACAACCAGCATGATATCTTTAAAAAATTATATATTATTAAAGAGCAATAGAATGCTACATACCACAAAAATATGTTAGTCCTTGGGCATAATGAATTGTCCATAAAAGTATTCCACAGAATTTAAATTTCTTCTCCCCGATTGGTTTACAGATGTCATACATAGTGATGTCAGCCCATAACTTTAGTAGCTCGTCGATAAGAGGCTCGATATATACATTCATATATTTAACCTGTGATGTAGGAGCATCACCGAAACATCAAGCGAACCAGCGCGGAGATGGAAGACAGCTGGACAAGCCAGCACACATTTTGAATTGCTTTGGGAATGTTGCGCAAATCTTAAATGAATCATTTAAGAGGTGGTGCACTTGTATATTGTAATGGACCTTGGGCAGATAGCTCTTTTCCTTGGGTAGACAGTCGGCATTTAATATAGTTAATGTAGTTAGATAGGAATTTAATTCTAGATTTGATAGCTTAGATTCCAAGGGGGAAAACGGATATAGACACCCTCATTTGTACATTGTAACATTAGTCTGAGCAGGAAGAAGCAGCATTCAGAAGAAGAAGAGCAAGAAGAGGATTGTGTATGAAGAACACCCATGTACATGCACCGTCGCATCAGGAACCGCGATATCGCGAAACGTGATATCCTGACAGCCAAAGTTGTGGGCCACAGAAGACGCGACAGTGGATAGGTGTCATCGCACATCGGGGTTCGAAACTTTGGAAGTTCTGTGAACCATTGCATCTGAAATTGTGAAACTCCAAAACACGATTTCCCGATCACCACAGGAGTGTGGGCCACGGGCACTAGAGCAGAGGACAGGTGGCAGTCGTATCAGAATTCGAGGAATTGGAAGTCCCAAGTACATAGCAACAGGAATCGCGATATCCCGATACGCGATTTCTCAACAGGCCAAGGATCAAAGAGGTGGACAGGTGTTGCACCACACCAAATTATCGCACATCGGGTTTCAGGGATTTAAAGGGTCCGAATTCGTGACCATAGGACTCTCGATTTTGTGAAGTCCGATTTCCTGATTTGAAAGGGGATTCCGTTGAAGAGAACTCTATGGGTATCGAGAAGTCCCGATAAGGGAGTTGAAGAGAATTTCAGTTCTTCGGGCCAAGAGGGAAGAGAAGGTCCTGAGAGAGCGGTCGCACTCTCAGGAGTGCGGTTGCGCTAGTTGTGGTATCATAGCGGGAAGTTCTTTGCTTTCTATAGTAGAGAAGAGGAGGAAATTCACCATGCCGCCCAGAAGAGAAAGACAATGACCTGACCCAGAGGATAGGGAGGTGCGGAGAAGAGGCAGGCTGGTAGGAAATCCAGAAATGGAGAGACAGATGAGAGATCTCCGAGCAAGACTCGAAGAGATGGAGACAGCTCAAAGACGCACAGTTAGTGTAGGGGATCTTAGTGATTCTGAGAGAGAAATTGAGGCTGAACGCGAGGAGGAAGTTGCAGCCAAGGATGCAGCCAATGAACGTCTGATTAAAGCTATCGCAAGGATGGGTGCGAAGGCGAAGATGGACATTCTAGTCTATGAGGGAAATCTGGATGCAGAAGAGCTTCTAGACTGGATTAGAGCTCTTGACACTTATTTCGATTATGAAGATATCAAAGAAGATAAGAAGGTTAGGCATCCTATCACAAGATTGAAGGGACACACAACATTATGGTGGGACGAGCTTCAAGTAGATAAACGCTGCAAAGGCAAGCAAAAGATCAAGAGTTGGGATCGAATGATTGCGAAGATGAAAGAGAAGTTCATCCCAAGAGACTATCAAATTAATCTGTTCAGGAGGATGCAGAACCTGAGACAGAAACTGATGACAGTGAAAGAATACACTGAGGAATTCTATCGACTGAACATCAGAGCAGGTCATCGGGAGAGCGATGATGAGAAAGTTTCCAGATACCTGAATGGTCTAAGATATGACATTCAGGATGAATTGAGCATGGTTACCATCAGGACGGTGGAGGATTCTTATCAGATGGCTCTGAAAGCCGAGGAGAAGCTGATCCGAAAGAAAGGTCAGCGAGGGCGAGGCATAAGTCATCCCAAAAACAAAGCAGTTTCCCAAGACAAATACCAGAAGCCCAAAGAGGAATGGAATAAACCTTAGGGTAAAATTGAGAGAGGTGGAACCTCAGAGCGAGGGAAACCATACGTTGAACAGAGAGGACAGCATACAGAGCAGGGCGGAGGATACGCTGACAACAATACTTTTCCTTGTACCAGAGGTAGAGGAAGAGGCAGACGTGGAGTCATCACATGCTTCACGTGTGGAAAGAATGGGCACAATTCTTACGAGTGTCCAGAGAAAAAGAAGGATATCGGAGAAGCTCACATCATAGAAGTGCAGAGACGAGATGCTGAGACCGAGGACGCTGAAGGTGGAAGATCGCTTGCGATGCATAAAGTCATTTTGACACTCGAGAAGGAGGTGGAGAGTTCAATCCAAAGGACCAGACTGTTCAGAACAGCTTGCAAGACCAAGGATAGGGTGTGCAAGGTCATCGTGGACAGTGGTAGCACAGATAATCTCGTATCTACAAAAATGGTAGAAAAGCTAGAGTTGGAGACGACTGATCATCTGAGCCCATACAGAGTTTTGTGGCTACAAAAAGGACACCAGGTAACTGTTACTAAACAATTCTTGGTTGAATTCAAAATAGGTGGTTATAATGATAAGATCTTGTGTGATGTTATTCCCATGGATGTATGTCATCTATTGTTGGGTATACCATGGCAATATGACAGAAATGTGATTCATGATGGGAGAATGAACACATATACCTTGGAGAAGAATGGGAGAACCCATATGTTGCTTCTGATAAAAGATAAGGAGGTGAAGCCGGAAGTGAACAACACAGTACTTCTCATGAGTGGGAAGGAACTTATTATAGAGATGGAGAAGAAAGAAGATCCACAATTCTTTGTAGTCAAGAAGCCGAGGATTGTTCTGACTAGCACAAGAGTGGATGATTTGCCAGATGAAATTCAGGAACTGCTGGAAGAGTTCGCTGATATCATAGTGGACTAATTACCTCATTCATTGCCTCCGATGAGGAGCGTAAGTCACCATATAGACCTCATACCAGGATCTAGTTTGCCGAATAAAGCCGCGTACAAGTTGACGCCGCAAGAAAATGAGGAGGTTAAAAGGTAGGTACAGGAACTGTTAGATAAAGGGTTGGTCAAGGAAAGTTTAAGCTCGTGTGTCGTTCCAACGGTACTGAGTCCAAACAAATATGGAGGCTGGAGAATGTGCACTGATTCTAGAGCCATTAACAAGATAACCATCAGGTATAGGTTTCCATTGTCACGGATGGACGACTTGATGGACTGTTTAAGTGGAGCCAAATTTTTTTCAAAGGTTGATTTGAAAAGAGGATACCATCAGATTCACATGAGGGAAGGCGATGAGTGGAAGATAGCCTTCAAAACCAACGAAGGTTTGTATGAATGGCTAGTCATGCAGTTTGTCTTGATGAATGCGTCGAGTACCTTCATGAGATTGATGAATGAAGTCCTGAGGGAATTCATCGGAAAATTTGTCATTGTGTATTTGGATGAAATACTTGTTTATAGTAAATCAGAGGTTGAACACTTGAAACATTTGGCCATTGCGATGAGGAAACTACAGCAGGAGAAGCTGTTGATTAATATGAAGAAGTCCTCATTTATGAAGACAGAGCTCATTTACCTAGGTTTTGTTATTTCAGCTAATGAATTAAAGATGGATCCAAGTAAAGTGGAAGTGATCAAGAATTGGCCATCACTGAGAAATATTTTCGAGGTGAGAAGTTTTCATGGACTGGCTAGTTTCTACCGAAAATTCATCAGGAATTTCAATGGAATTAGCGCAGCAATGATGGATACAGTGAAAAAGTGACATAAAATTTTTCATTGGATAGCATAGGATGAGAAGAGCTTCAATCTGTTGAAACGGAAGATCACGGAATGACCGGTTTTGGTGTTGCCGGATTTTCAGAAAACATTTCAGGTGAAATGTGATGTGAGTGGATTTGCCATAGAAGCAGTCTTGAGTCAGGAAGACAGACCAGTTGCATATTTTAGTGAGAAGCTGGATGAGGCGAAATTCAAATACTCCACGTATGATAAGGAATTTTATGCTATCATACAGGCATTGAAGAAGTGGAGGCATTACTTGATCCCGAAAGAATTTGTATTGTACAGTGACAATCATGCATTACAGTTTGTGACTCAACAAGAGAAGTTGAATCAGAAACATGCCAAATGGGTAGAGTATATGCATAATTTCACATTTGTGATTAAGCATATTTTGGGTATCGCTAACAAAGTGGCTGATGCTTTGAGCAGGAAGTGTTTGTTGTTGCAGGAATTCCGAGTCAAAACATTGGGTTTTGAAAATCTCAGGGACATGTACGCAGGTGATGCAGATTTTGCAGAGGCGTATGAAGCAGCTGAGAATCCCGTTCTCAGAGATAGAAGCCCATGGATAGATTATATGATCCAGGAGGGATTGTTGTTCAGAGGCAATCAACTGTGTATTCCAAAATTCTCCATGAGGGAGAATCTGTTGAAAGAGAAACACAGCGGAGGCTTAGCAGGACATTTTGGCCATGACAAAACATTCGCGAAGTTGCGTGAATCATATTTTTGGCCGTGAATGAGAGAAGATGTCAAGAGGTTTGTTGACAGATGTCGAATTTTCCAACATTCAAAGGGGAGAAAACAGAATGCAGGTCTTTATCAGCCATTGCCCATACCAGAGAGGCCGTGGAAGGCGATAAGCATGGATTTTGTATTCGGTTTGTCGAGGACACAAAGGGGTGTTAATTCCATATTTGTGGTCGTGGATAGGTTTTCTAAGATGGCACATTTCTTTCCATGCTATAAGACCAGCGATGCAACTCATATCGCAAATCTATTCTTCAAGGAGGTCATTCGACTTCATGGATTGCTGAAAAGTATAGTTTCGGACAGGGATACGAAATTCATTGGACATTTTTGGAGGACCTTATGGAAGAATCTAGGAACCAACTTGACATTTAGTTCTACTTATCATCCTCAAACATATGGACAAACAGAAGTGGTCAACAGAAGTCTGGGAGACTTGCTGAGAAGCTTGGTGACAGAGAACCATAGCAGCTGGGACCATGTATTACCACAAGAAGAGTTTGCATACAACGATTCAATGAATCGAAGCATAGGGAAAAGTCCATTTCAGATTGTGTATGGCACACAGCTGAGAGGAGTTTCTGAGTTGAGGGATTCAGAATGGACTGCGACTAGCAGCGCTAGTGCAGAGGAATTCACTGAAGCGATGAAATAACTTCACAGTAGGGTGAAGGAGCGACTATTGAAATCAAGCCAAGAGTATAAGCGTAGAGCAGATCAGCATCAGAGACAACTTCAGTTCAAAGTTGGTGATCTAGTTCTGGCACATTTGAGGAAGGAAAGGTTCCCAAGAGGAACATACAACAAGTTAAAGATGAAGAAAATCGGACCATGCAGGGTCCTAAAGAAATTCGGAGAGAATTCTTACGAAATCGAGTTGTCGGATGGCATCGGGATATCTCTGATATTCAATGTTGCAGATTTATACCCATATAGGGCTGGAGAAGCAGAGACTGGAACTGAGGAACCAGTGATCCAGTGGATGAAACAATTGCCAGTTGCAGAGAAGCCGCATGTGGAGTTCATACTGGACAAGAGAGTGGGTAAGAAGACCAGGTGAAAGTAGTATTTTGAGTATCTGATCAAATGGAAGAATCACCCAGTGGAGGATGCCAGCTGGGAAAGTGAAGCAGTGATACAGAAGCATGGACATACCATGCAGGAGCTCATGGACAGGAGCCCATGAAATTTTTCAAGACGAGGAGTATGATGCAGGAGCATCACTGAAACATCAAGCAAACCAACATGGAGATGGAAGACAACTGGACAAGACAGCACACATTTTGAATTTCTTTGGGAATGTTGCGCAAATCTTAAATGAATCATTTAAGAGGTGGTGCACTTGTATATTGTAATGGACCTTGGGCAGATAGCTCTCGTCCTTGGGTAGACAGTAAGCATTTAATATAGTTAATGCAGTTAGATAGGAATTTAATTCTAGATTTGATAGCTTAAAGTTGTGGGCCACGGAAGATGCGACAATGGACAGGTGTCATCGCACATCGGGGTTCGGAACTTTGGAAGTTCTGTGAACCATTGCATCTGAAATCGCGAAACTCTGAAACACGATTTCTCGATCACCACAGGAGTGTGGGCCACAGGCGCTAGAGCAGAGGACAGGTGGCAGCCGTATCAGAATTTGGGGAATTGGAAGTCCCGAGTACATAGCAACAGGAATCGCGATCTCACGATATGTGATTTCCCGATGGGGGCCAAGGATCAGAGAGGTGTACAGGTGTCGCACCACATTGAATGATCGCACATCAGGTTTCGGGGATTCAAAGGGTCTGAATTCGTGACCATAGGACTCTCGATTTTGTGAAGTCCAATTTCTCGATTTGAAAGGGGATTCCGTTGAAGAGAACTCTGTGGGTACCGAGAAGTCCCGATAAGGGAGTTGAAGAGAATTTCAGTTCTTCGGGCCAAGAGGGAAGAGAAGGTCCTGAGAGAGCGGTCGTGCTTTGAGGAGTGCGGTTGCGCCAACCTGGTACTTACCTAATTGTTTGAAATTACACATAATTAATATAACCATGATATGTTTATATAAGTAAATAAGTAAACAAAAGATATATGCAAAAAATGAAACAAATGAAAATGTTAGATTCAAAAAATTAATGTAAACAAATACCTGTAACAATCATTGTCAACATTATGTGCTCCCTCTTTATCGACATACAAGGAGGAATGTTATTGTTGATAACAAAAATAGGCCACATTGAGTAAATAGACCTAAGCTCTCCGAATAGATTAACACCATCAATTTCCAATGAAAGCCTAACATTATGAGGTTCATATTTGAAATCTGCCCATTTTTCTTCAATTTCCCTAAATGCATAACCATCGGTAGGCATTCGAAGAACACCATCTCCACTTTTGTTACATGCATGGTAATCCATAAATTGTGCTATGATTTCACACTTGAAAAATCATTGCAAACGTGGAATTATGGGAATATGACGAAGAACCTTTCGAGGCACCCTTTTTGTTACTTGATCGGTTTGATATCTACTAATAAGACATTGCAGACATTATGTTTCTAAATCATGTTGTCCATAATATATAATATGATCATTAGGACATGCATCTATAGTTTGATAATCCATTCCAATGTCTTTCATAATGGCATGCAAATCTCGATATGTGCAAGGTAAAATATATGACGATGGTAACAAAAATTCACCTAACAATCTACAACATAAAAAATAACTAGTTAATGTAAAGAATATTAATCATAAAAATTGCATTCTTATTTTACACATTAATTAACACTAAAAACAAATAGAAAAAAGTCAACATTTATGTATAATATGAGATGAAACGTATTACATACCTTAGGATATGTGTCATACAAGTGTTCGACAAATTATTCATAACCTTTAAGTTCACTAGCAACAGTGTAGCGAAGATAATATTTTCTCTTGATCCTTCATAAAGTTGTTTATTTTCCTTTTCTAAAAGAGGTTCATCATAAATACCATCACTGTCCACATCCTCATCCAGATGAGAAAACAAATCTTGGATCATTCAAGATTTGTCCCATCATCTTCTTCCATGGGATCATTAACTTGATTTGTCCCATCATCTTCTTCCATGAGATCCTCATTTGCTTGATCATGTTCCTCAGCTTGTACAACATCATTTCTACTACTACTTGGTGCAATATTCTGCAAA
>ML788138.1:461526-488640 GCA_009831015.1 Picea engelmannii | reverse complement strand
ACATATATAATTATATATATATATATATATATATATATATATATATAGAGAGAGAGAGAGAGAGAGAGAGAGAGAGAGAGAGAGAGAGAGAGAGAATCGACAATATAAAAAAAGATAATGAATATATAGCTAATAATTACCACGGGACGATATTTATTCGATCCCCCATCAATGTGCCCACATTTCCTACAATGTTTTTTAGTTGTTTCTATTAAAATTCTTATGGGACATGTAGTGCAACATCTTTTGCAAGGGCAATAACATCTACCATCACCCTTTTCACCCTCTTTACTTGTTTTCCCACCTAAAACATTCTACGACCTACTTCTGCACAAAAATACCCTTTCTGAACCGTCATTGTTATAGCAAGATTGTCGCAACATCTCTAATTCGTAAAATATTTATACATATTTTTTCCATCGCAATAGCGACGAACATTGACCAAATCAATGTTGACTTCGTCAAAGATTATAATGGTCAATGTTGACTTTATCAAATAGTGTAATGGTCAATGGTTATTGTTTCTCTTGCGACGAAATTTGACCAAATCAATGTTGACTTTGTCAAAGAGTATAATGGTCAATATTGAGTTTATCAAATAGTGTAACGATCAATGGTTAGCATTGCTCTTGCAACAAATCCATAAGTTCATCACAAGAGCGACGATAGTCCACTATCTTCATGTTTGTCATAAGAGCGATGATAGTCCACTATCTTCATGTTTGTTGCAAGAGCGACAAACATATGGATTCGTCGATAGAGTGACGAATATGGGATGGATTTATAATAAAATTGAAAAATTGAACTCTTTCTCTTGAATTTTGCGATGAAAGGGTACTTTCGTCGCAAGTAGTCGTCGTACATTTTTCAATATGTAGTAGTGTTTGTACCCATGCTTAGGCTATGCACCTGTTAGATCCATCAAAATATGGGATAATCATCTTCCCCAATTTCCGCAAAAGATCGTAATTTTGATTTTGTCTCATCTTGGGTTTGTTCCTCTTCCCGAGGTTGCAGTAGTCATTGTAAGACATGGTTGTCTAGGCTCCTTCTTATAGCAACTGATACTCCCTAAAGTAGGAGTTCATTTTGTCTGCCCCTTGTTTCTCCAGTGCTCATGTAGGATACTCCTAAAGGAATGAATGCAATAAGGGTCTGTGTACCTTCCTTCTACCTTCGTGGAAGACTTTTTGTTTTGGAACATAAATATTACTCCCTTCAAGAGTCCTACCACCTCTATGGCTAGCCTCTGCATGGTTCTCATTAGTGCCTCCCTAGTTTTGGTTTTCTTGATTGTAGGAAAAGAACTATGTCAGGACTTGTGTTAATTTTTGTTACCCATTACCTATGCTTTCCAAAAGATGTATGGTATTATATTTAGAATGATCCCCCATAAATACCTCTACTTATGTAACATCTCTCTCTTTCACGCACTGAGAGAACTTATTCTTTGAGGACACTTTCTTGCAAGTGATCCGGATTATTATACTATTGGTCGTTTGATTATGATTATGAGGCATTATGGATATGATGACATGTTATTTTGTTGTATTGCAATAGACATGTGTTATTGACTCGGTTCTCCTGAGTGTGCGGGACTTTGGACCTCGAGGATGCAGAGGCATCGATGAAACCCTTGGACTCCAGATTGATTCAGGGAGTGGAGTATTGGGGTTTGATTATTGTAGATGTGACTGTTTTTGGGGAAAAACACCCTACGGACTAGACAATAGACTTCAAACTTTGCATGCAGATATGATCGAATAGAAATTACTTTCTACCTTCTTCCCTAGATTTGAATCCCCTTTTCTTAGTAAATGCATGGAAAGATAAACCTACCTCGTTACCGGAATTTGATGTCGATCCTCCATTGTGCTTGATTACTTGTTCGCAATACTCCTTCCAAATCTGACCTGCATCTGAGACAAGAAACAACTATGCATGCATACTACTTATATACTAACAGGTTAGAAATCCAAACATAAACTAATCAAACCATAAAAATTTCATGAATTGGGACGAGAAAAGCACTTTCTTTATTACTTTGAATGAGTCAACTTACATAAGTTGAGATTGGCCACCGCTCCTCGAACCTGATCCTCGGCTCCTCTTCTTCTGTCCTTCAACTGCTTTTCTTTGAATATCCTTTGGCATAAGGAAAGGATAAAGGGTTGGGACAATGGAATATGTAAATGGGTAGAGTTTCTTTGCTATATTGTTTCCTCCTCCAAATGGTACCCCTACCCCTTCTTTTATATGCTAGAAGGAGCTAGGTATTTGGATGAACCCTCGGCCATGCATGGTCAGGAGTTGCAGTTAACTCACCCATAGCTTTTTGTTCCATCGGAAACTTTCCTTTTTTCATGCTTTTGTCGGTCCATGCGGGTTGTTTTGGGTCAGCCAACGTGTACATGCATGCAGTAATGGATTAGGGCTCGTGGGCCTTTATTTAAGAGGATTTTCAAAGAGTTGTTCAACAATGTTTTGGAAAAGAAGGGATATGAGTTGGCCTAATGCTAGGTAAGCATGTGTGGTGCAATTTAGGGTTATAACAGATGCCCCCTAATGTGTGAGGTCATAAGAGCATCTGATGGTTGAAATACATTACCAATCTTTACTGATGTGCCAAATGATTGAGCCCAAGGATCAGGAACCGGGAGGTGCCATCTGCAAAAGAACAATTGTCTCATCGAGGCGGGCATACCCATACTCGGGATAAAATAGAACCATGGCTACCAATCAAATACACTGTAGATCCATGCAAATAACTATAAAGAGTAGCCGCGAACAATACACAACGGAGCTACATCTCGAAATCAGAAAGATATACATATAGAGTATCCATCTTCCAGAAGTTGATTTGGCCTGATGGCTAGAGATTAGATCTTCATAGCTCAAGCAACAACTTCAAAATCTTCAAAACTCAAGTAGGAGTGTAATATGAGTGTACGACTGCACTACCTAGAGGTCTTCATTGGCTCGTCGGTCATGGACTCGATAATCTTGATGATCAGACTGAAGGCTTCAGTGATTTCGAACAAGGACTTGATTGGATATTCAGGATGGTCGGGTATGCAGACAAGAGACATATTGCAGAGGGGCCGACTCAAGCTTAGTGACAAACTTCCCTTGGAAAATAGCACGATGAATGATGAGACTTAGGCAACATGTATGTTAATCATAAGTCTACGAAGCAGGAGGCAACTCAAACTCTCCATATGTTTGGAAGGATAACCAAATGGTGGAGGACACAACTCTATATAGCGAGAAAAGCTTCCTAAGGTCATACTACATCCCATAGTCTGATGAACAAACAGACAGATGTGCTTTTATCCAAGGGTGACTCATTATGCTGCCAATAAAGAAAATACTTTTCCCTTCCTCTTTTTGGGGTATATTTGATTTTTTTGTTCTTTTCAATAATTGTGGAAAAAAGAATAAAGGAATATTACGTTACAATGGAGGAACGAGTATTGCAAACATACAAGTTCAAGGCACAAGGACAAGACTGATGTTCTAGTAAAATGATACTCGGGAAAAATCCTCCGGCGGCCAAAGGTGTTAAGACACAGAAGAAAATTGTCACAAGGCTGGTGTATAAGGTATGCAAATGTGGTTAATAAAACACACAATGGTAATTTCCTTCGATGTAAGTTTAACGAGCCCAGAGAAGGTAAGCTCGGTGGTTTTTCATATTTAGAGAGTCTGAAAAAAACATAAAAGGAGACTCCATTGGGGTACCTTTTTCGAAGATAGTCTAGTCGGTTCAAAAAAGGGGTAAACTAGCACCGATTAGACGTCGATTCAAAACCATTTTAACGAGTGTGACAAGGACAAGATCACTCAGCCATTTTTTCACTTTTAAGGAGTCTGAAAAAATCTTAACTATGGACTCCGTCAGGAATATTCTTCTGGACTAATTTAACGAGTGTGAAAGAATAAGGTCACTCGACGATCTTTTCAATTTTAGGGAGTCTGAAAAGAGCTTAACTATGGACTCCGTGGGGCTTTCTTTTTCGTAAGTTTAGTCCCTCAGGCCCAAAAAAGGGATAAAATTATACCGGAGAGTACTCTTCTAAAGAACATAAGTTCCATAGAGTATACCTTTGTTCGTACAGTTGACCTTCCGGACCGAAAAAGGGGTAAACTACCGTTGGACAGACGTGACTTCAAATTTCAGTTTTAATGAGTGTGAAAGGCCACAAGATCGCTCGACAATCTTTTCATGTTTAGAGGGTCTGAAAGGGGCTTAAAAGGAGACCTATTATTTTTGGGGAGTCCTGAGGGTGAGACCAAGAGCAAAGAAGAATCATGCAAATGAGGCTCAAAATCATATTTAGGAAAGACTATAAGGACTCCCAAGCCTACAGTGTTTTAGAGACGACATGGACACCATAATACAACCAGGACCTACCTAGGGCATCCATGTTCTGGTAAGATCTACCACCAAGTTGCAACACTTCTAAAGAAGATATGATGGTTTTGTGCCACAACCTGATGGGATCGATCCTATGGCAGAGGAAAAAGACAACGAGATGCAAAAGTTGGGGTAATAACCTAACCTATATGCTCAAGTTGATTCTTGGAAAAAATTTCATGGACCGTCAAAAATTTTTTAGTTTTCAAAAAAAGTGTCCCAATACCCAATCAAGTCCCTCCCATATAACTCCTGAATCACTCTAAATGGTTTTTGATATTAAGAAACTGATAAGGGAGGCCAAAAAAGTGACAAAAAGAAGCCAAAAAGTCTATAAATAGAAGTTGGCAGCTCATTATCACCATTGTTGATTTGGAAATTGACTCTAGAGCTAAAAGACCCCCTTTGCTAAAAATGGTGATTCCGGGAGCTACAGTGGATGAAACAAACTTCCGCTTAGACCAAGTAAGTAAAAACTCCCCTATATAGCTATTCAATTCTTCAATTTTTCATTTGCTTTCATTTTTTGGGTGGGCATCGACCTTTAAAAGGTCAGCCCTAGGTACATGCGAGTTGTCTCTGGACAGGCCGTGTGTACACTCGGGCAGAGTAAAGTCTTCCCACATGTACACGCGACTGTCGCCTCTACAGCTCATGTGGACCCCCCTTTTATAGAAAAAAAGAACTAAAGAGCAAGCACTAACCCTCATGAACTTTGTTGTGTTGGCAGGATGTATGTCCGGTGGAGGGAAAGGGAGCATGAAGCAATTAGTGAGTTGGTTGCGAGAGATCCAAATGTCGTGGCCGTGTTGATGCAATGTGGTTTACTAAAGTTCTTCTGGTGTCCATTTATGGGAGCGCAACCAAGGCTACCGAATGCCTTGATTGACTACTGGCACCATGATGCAGAGGCCTTCATGCTAGAGGGGAAATCACTGGTGCCCACCACCGAGGATATCTACTTTTGACTGGCTTCTCAAGGAGAGGGGAACTAGTCAATTTCAAGACGTTTCCTATAGGGCCACATAACATAGCGGAACTGATAGCCGAGCACTGTGAGGCTGGGAAAAACTGTGTGAGTTCCTAGGTTCCCATAAGTAAGATTACTAACCTATCGCTGCAAGCGATATTATTTCTTATTGGGTGGATTACCGGTTCAGTGGCCTTGCATCAGGCATCTCGCTCACAGATGAACTGTGCTACCCAATGCTTGAATGCACAGATTTTTGACTGGAGTACCACACTACTTGAGTGTATGAAGAGGCAATTGACAGATTGCCGATAATGGACACAGAGGAACTTCAGGTTCGAGATGATTTTGTGTTCATTCTTCTTTGAGAGAGTTCTGAGCTTTAGTCCTCAGGAAGTGGTATGAGGACATCAGGCCTCTTTTCCTGTAGTATGTAGATGGGCAGTATTACTACTGCGACAGGGTGGTGGAAGGACCAATGAAACCTTCGACGATGACTTTTTTGCATAGCTATCATGGCAGATCCCTGTGATCGAGGATTACCCATATGCAGAGATAGACTTTTCTAGAGATCCTGAGATACCCGTGCCTCTTGGTGAAGAGCGAGGGGATATGGGTAAGTCTTCCACCTTTGTATTTTTTTGTTTGTTTGTATATGTAATGTTTATGTCATTTTTGTTATATATATCATTTTTTTGTATGCCAGAGTATTTGTGGCTAAATGTTTATTACATGCAGATGTGGAACCCGTGCGACCTTCTGATTATGCACGGAACAGGCGTCGTCCTCGACCAGAAGCCGTAGTTTCCACCGTCGGGGGACCAGTAATAGCAGGGAACCTCCTAGCCATGGAGGCTTAGAGGTTCCTTAGACGAGTTGAGCGGAACTTCACTGCACTCACTCACACACTCCCGATGGCAGAGATAGAGGACCTGCCACCATCCATGCAGCCTCATGTAGTGGGGGCACCTTGGATGTGGGTCCGATTGTTTAGGCATTTAGCCCATGCTGTGGACTATTATAACAGGGCCCATAGGCCTTGAACCTATTTAGAATTTTTATGTGCCACGAGCACTACTTGTATATGTTTTTTGAGGGCATAATCCCTATGACTTGTTATTAGTCCCATTTTTTAGGCGCTTGCGTCCATCTATGTTTTTTGGTTATTTTATGATGTTATATATGGTTTTTTTTTTGGATCTTTTGTGTCTTATGGATCACGTGTGAAAAAATGTATTTACATGCATATGTCAATGTTCTTTCATATGTGTGCAAATGCCAATCTAAAATTTGATTAGCTAGAGTATATGTAATTTGGTTTAATCTCCTAGGAACATGAAAATATGTAATATAATCAAAGTTTCGTTCTAAGAGACGTACCCTAAGGAATCATCGGTGTAAGGTTGGATCATGAACCCGGTATACTCTGTTTAGATGAGACACAACTAGTTGAGCATCGAGATAGACCCGGAGATGAGAGATACCCAATGACAAAGCATCACGAAGCAACTCAATAACTTCACTATACTCGATGACATTATTTGTGGTGTCACCTAAGAATATACCTCTGGAATATAACAACTGGCCCTGAGGTGTAAATATTACCCAAGCTGCGGAGGCAAGCCTCTGAGTGTGTCGAATAGCACAATCTGCATACCCAATGAACACCTCGGAATCACTTGACATCTGCCATATTGATGAAAGATAACATCAATGATACGCCCATAACACTTAAAAGAAACTAAAAAGTAATAGTACAAAGACTATACATATGTTACAAAAAGTTACCCACAATGACCTACCTATGAGTAATACTTCTTGAGGTAGAGCCCATTTCTAGGCTCCGCCAAAGCATTCCCTTCAAAATCAACCAAACGATAAGCACCCTTTTTTAATACCTCTTTTATGATGAAGGGTCTGAACCACATGGGTTTGAATTTTCTTGCCCCCAGGGGGTCCTTATCTTGGTCATAGACCAAGACAAAGTCGCCTTCAGAGAAAATCCGAGGACGAATGAACCTATCATACTGAAACTTGAACTTATGTTTGTGAGCCTCGTTGGCTAGGGCCGCATCATGACACTGTTCATTGAGCTGCTCAAGGTGTACTAATCGTTCTTCAAGTGGAGAAGTGTCTGGAAATAATTGTACTACCAATTTTAGAGAGGGGATCTGACATTCGATGGGAAAGACTGCCTCCAACTCGTAAACGAGTTGAAAAGGTGAGAAACCGATTGCAGTCTTAATGTTCGGTAAGCCCATAATGTCGAGTATAACATCAAATGCCAATTGGACTTGGCTGAGTTGATAGTTTGTTGTAGAATAGTCTTAAGAGTTTTGTTTACAGCTTCCACTTGCCCATTGGCTTGGGGGTAGTAGGGTGATGAATGCTCTTGCTGTAACCCAAGATTTGATGTTAATTTGGTCATCATTTGGTTCTAAAAGTGACTTCCATGGTCAGTAACAATCTCTCTCGGGACACTGAACCTTTCTATGATCTGGTTGAATAAAAAGAGAGATGCAGTCTCTCCATCATCTTTAAATGTTGGCATAGCTTCGACTCTCTTAGTGAAGTAGTCTACAACTACAATGATATAGCGGTGCCCCCTTGCTGATGGGGGGTTGCAAGTAGTGTAATCAATCCCCCATTTGGTGAAGGGACCAACTGTGATGACAAGAAACATAGGAGCGGGATGTGCCCTCATCTTCCGAGAGAAGACTTGGCACGGATGTCACTTCTTGACCGATTCTATACAATCTTTGATAAGTGTCGGCCATAAGTAACCTACTCATAGAATCTTTTGGGTTATTTCCAACCCAGACAAATGACCACCACAAGCTCTAGTATGGCAATCATTGAGCACGATGACTGCCTCCTCATGTGTGACACATCGACATAAGATGCAGTCTACACCTCTCTAATACAACGTATCATTGAGTATGAGAAAATTCTTAGCCTGATGGCGTATACGCCGACGCTCATCACGAGAAGCAGAAGTGGGGCACTTCAAAGTCTAGAGATAGATAAGTATATCTTCGTACCAGGGATCTGAAGATGTGATCAAAAACATATCTCCCCGGATAGGCGATTCTTCAGGCACAACGTCACCTGACTCAACCAGAAGTTCCGAAATAAGCTCTACGAAGACCAATGACTTTTTAGACTTTGCTGAAACGAAGTCTAAGTCAAATTCCTGGAGGATGACTATCCATCTACTGATTTTTCCGCCTATAACCTGTCGTGTCAACATGTATTGGAATGGATTCATGACAACAATGACGGTGGTCTTGCGAAACATAACATAATGACGGAACCGTTGAATAGCATGAACTGCTGCCAACGCAAGTTTTTTGATATGAGAATAATTGAGTTCCAGTCCTACGAGGCCTCGACTCAGGTAATATATCACATATTCCGAGAACAAATCATCTTCCTGAACTAAAACCATGCCAATGGTTGACTTTGCAGCAGCCAGATATAATAAGAAATATTTGTTATAGTTAGGTGGTCGTAGCAGAGGTGCAGTTGTGAGGGAATGTTTTAATGCATCGAAAGATAATTGAGCAGCTTCATCCTAGAAAAAAGGAATGTATTTCTTCAGTAAACGCATAAATCCCTTGGTGATTTCGGCATAGTTGGCGATGAAGCATCGTAAAAAGTTTTCCTTACCTTGTAGACTCTGAAGTTGAAGGATTGTGCATGGGGGGGGGCAATTGAATTATTGCCTCCACCTTGATAGGATCGACCACGATCCCTATTGTTGATATGATGAAACCTAACAAACATCCTGATGTTACGCAGAAGCTGCACTTGTTTGGATTCAAGCGAATCCTAAAGTAGTGACAACGTTCGAAGATTAGTCTAAGGTGTGTGGGATGATCCATTCTCTTGCGAGATCGGGATGCTAAATCATCCAGGTAAGCCTCAAATATATGCTTGAGGTCATGAAAAACAAAATACATGGCCCGCTGGAATGTGGCTCCAGCATTTTAAAGGCCAAAAGGCATCTTACGATATGCGAATGTACCCCACGGACAAATGAATGTCATTTTGTGTTGGTCTTTGGGTTTGATTTAGATTTGATTATATCCCAAAAAATCTTCCATGAAATAAAAGGCTTCGCAACCAGCACATTCATCAATGATCTGGTCAATGAATGGTGTTGGAAAATTATCTTTGAGACATGCCTTGTTCAAATCACGGAAATCGGTACATACATGAATCGTGCCTTGTTTTTTATTAACTGGAAAAGGATTTGACACCCATTGGGTCAAATGGATAGAATAGATAAACCCTGCCTTTAGCAATTTCTCAACCTCAATCTTGATGGTTGCTACTTTCTTAGGATTAACTGGATGAAGTTTCTGTCAAACAGGCTTGACATCAGGATACGTTGTGATTTCATGTTCAACTATTTTTGGATCGATACCTGACATTTCCTCATAAGACCAGGCAAAAACGTCGCAAAATTCTTTGAAAAGATCCGTATAGATTTGAATTTCTTTGGGGGAGAAATCTACTCCAACGAAGATGTTCTCCACGATGCCATGGTTTCGGGAGATGTTGATTGGTATAGTTTCAATGATAGTTTCCATATTTCCCTCAGCATAAATTTCATGTGTAGCTAAGAGATTAATAGGACACGATCGATCTCCCGTCATGGTCACGGTGAATTCTCCTGCTTCGATTCAGCTTAACTCTAGGAGAAAATATGATCTGTGATGAAGATATTCAAAAGGTTTGTTTGGACTAGTCATTGCTTCGATTACTGCTTCATCAGAAGGCAAGACTAAGTCTAATGAATCGACGTTAGCGAGAGAACCCTGAGCCCAAATAGGCTCTAGCAGTGGATCTAACTCTTATGTAGGAGTCGAATCAGCGTTAGTTGAAGCTTACTGGACTAAAGAGTACGCTACTTCAGCGGAAGACAAGGGCATGGACATGCCTGAGTGCCCTGTCTCATCCATCGTGGCTGATGGGGAAGGAAGAATCCATGGATCCTCAAAGTAAGTCGTGTGGAAAGATGAAACTTGAAAGATCTCAACCTTACGGTGATTAGATATAAATTTGATATCACCATGAGGAGGTGGGTAATAGAAGGTACTCGTCAAGGATGGGCACAAACAAACTCCTATGTTGATGACACCTGGTTGAGGATTATCAATCATTGGGACCATGGATGTCCCCAAAGCTGGGCCAGGTCTAGAGAAAGACAATTGATCAATGGTCACTATCCGACCCTCATGCGGAAACAACAAGACCCGGAAAACTGTAACAACCACAACTTGCATAGCATAATTCCAAATCCATCCTAACAAGAGGTTATAGTCGAGGGGAGCATCGACTAACTCTACTTCGACACACACGGTTTTCCCTCCTAACTGCACGGGGAAAGAGGGAACGATGCCATGTGGTCGGAATGAATGATCGTCGAAAGCAGTGAGGAGGGTAGGTGATGGAGACAAAACAGGCTGGCCAACGGCCTTCCAACATGCCAATGACATAATGCATGTCGAGGCGCCCTCGTCGACCACCGTGCGGAAGATATTTCGTGTAAAAGTTTTTGTGAGGTAATCCACTACTATCTAAAATGATACGTGGTAAGGCAGATGAGGTTTTAAGTCGGTTGTATCTAACATGATGGTACCTAGATTACAAGTCTCAGTAGAGCCGAATGCAGTTAACAAGGCTTTCCTCTGAGAAGGGCATCTTTGGAGGACCTCCAAAGCCGACATCGCACAAGGGGTTTGTGATAAATCTTCCACCACAGAGTAGTTCTAGGCAGCCCTTGCGTTTGGGTTATGAGAAGCCTTTTTAAATGCACCTTTTGGAATGCGTGTCATTGTTTCTCCCAATGTCTTCTCAATCTGTAGAGGAAGAGATGGGAGGTCAGCTTCGTTACCCTTCTCAGAAGCGCTTGGTTTACTATAATCATGCACTCTAGTCGATATGAAAGCATCACCCCTAACCATATAAACATTCACGGATGAGGGGTTGTTCGGAGGTGGGCATGTTTCTTGGTTTCCCCCCTCCGTGCTTGCAGAGGCTTGAGTGAGATTTTTCCCATGTTGAAATGGATTAGTCAACACTGCATGTTGTTGCTGTGTGACAAACTTTTTGGCCTATGCAAGTCGAGGACATAGATGGGTCGGGTGGTCTTCCATGCATAAGTTTCATGGATACCTTGCCTTCTATTTTTTAGTGTTGTCCCCGCCAGCATTATCGTTGGGTTTTTTATCCCCCTTACCCTTATTTCGTTGTTTTTTCTTCCCTTCAGGCTGTTGGGTGGCCTTCGGGTTAGTAGACTGTACTGTGTGTACTTCCGATGTTTGGGTAGGGGGAGCAGCCAAAGCAGTAGTTTGGTTGGATTTTGTGTGTTGTATGGATAACTGCTGCAACTTTTTTTTTAATTGCTCAGCAGGATTAGTTTGTGTTGAACTGACAATACCATCGGCATGTGGTCCAGCTCTCTGTCTAGTTTTATCCAGTATTGAACGTGGCGCATATGGAAATATGTTGTATAATAAACCAGACTGAGAATAGATGAGATCAAACTGTTGAGCCCTCATGATGGAATCTTCTTCAGAGAAAACTACGGATGTCGTGATGTCTTTGGATAACTGTGGGACCAAAGACTTAAGGAACCACTCAAGTAGGAATGCTAGTGGGACTGGTACCTTGATTAAACTCTTCCGACGTCTCCACTCTCGGATGTGATCAGAGATATGGTTTGTTGTTGTCTGTTCGAAATTGGCGAGCAACTCTATGCCAGTGTCGTATCTCACAAGTAACTGGAAATGGTTAAGGAAAGACATCGCCAGTTTTCCAAAAGAAGAGTATCTTGAGCGATCGAGCTCAATGTACCATTTTGTGGCACTCCCAATGAGAGTACGTTGAAACAATCGCAATTGTATGGAGTCATCTTTCAATGAGTTAAATGAGAACAAAAGATGAAAGGTAGTCACATGATCTCCTGGATCTTCATTAGGCTTGGCTTCGAACTTCGGAATGTCTGAAGGCAACTTCATCGGCATAGGAGGCCAACGCGGATCGTGACAAATAGGGTCATTCAACAACCTTGTCAAATCTGGAAAGTGTAAAGTCACCAGGAATGGTAGTTTGGGTTGTTGCTGATAACCTGGGAAAAAGGGACCTAGAGTTTGACTGGCGCTAGGTTTCCAGGAAAAGTTTGGCTACTGGCCCGGATTCTGGTAGAAACCATGGCCCTGGGCAGTGTATGGATTTTGCATATGTGGAGACATCATCAATTGATTTCCCAAATAGGACATATATTGTTGGGCATGCATTGTATTCGAAGGACTTTGGGAAGGATTACCCCATGCCGGTCCCGTGGGGAGAGGCATAGTAGTTTGTCCAGGGTTCCATTGATTTTGGAAATAATTACCCTAGATCGACATTCTGGAGGAGGGAACGGATCCTTGCCCCAAATTCCAAGGTCCTGCTAGGTTTCCCCCCTGTGTAGGAATAGTACCCTGCACAGTAGTAGACTGTCCAAAAATGGGGTTTCCCCCAGTCGGGAAAGTGGATGACGAGAAGGTGTTGTTACCAAATGTTTTGTTCCAAGAAAACGGTGTCAAAACTACAGGCATACTATGAAAAGGTGGTCCTTGACTCCCCGCTCCAAATAAACTAGTGTGTGTAGGTTTCCCGGCGGATTGTTGATGCGAGCCACCGAGTGAAGGGGACGAAGGAGCGATATGACCTCCTCCATAAGGAAAAGGATATGACCAGCAATACTCCTTCCAAAGCTGACCTGCATCCGAGACAAGCAACAACTATGCATGCATACTACTTATATACTAATGGGTTAGAAATCCAAACATAAACTAATCAAACCATAAAAAGTTCATGAATTGGGACGGGAAAAGCACTTTCTTTATTACTTTGAATGAGTCAACTTACAAAAGTTGAGACCGACCACCTCTCCTTGAACCTGATCCTGGGCCCCTCTTCTTCTGTCCTTCAACTGCTTTTCTTTGAATCTCCTTTCACATAAGGAAAGGATAAGGGGTTGGGACAATGGAATACGTAAATGGGCAGAGTTTCTTTTCTATATTTTTTCCTCCTCCAAATGGTACCCCTACCCCTTCTTTTATAGGCTAGAAGGAGCTAGGTATTTGGATGAACCCTCGGCCATGCATGGTTGGGAGTTTCAGTTAACTCACCCATAGCTTTTTTTTTCGTCGACAACTTTCCTTTTTTCATGCTTTTGTCGGTCCACGCGGGTTGTTTTGGGTCAGCCAGCGTGTACACGCGTGCAGTAATGGATTAGGGCGTGTGGGATTTTATTCAAGAGGATTTTTAAAGATTTATTCAGCAGTGTTTTGGCAAAGAAGGGATATGAGTTGGCCTAATGCAAGGTAAGCATGTGTGGTGAAATTTAGGGTTATAACAGTCACATATGTACATGTGATTAGATGTTATGATGATCGATTATTATTGCTGACATGATTTTTTGATGATGCAGGCTGATGATATCTTGTTGGCCAGATTCACATGTGGAGTAGAGGGGTCACGCATGACAACGAGAGATGTTGAGGGAGAGGTGTGGATAGAATCCCTACCACAGCCTACTAGCACTCATGTCATGGCTCAAACTGTAGGTTAACGATTGCCTAGTTCGATAAGACCCATGATGTCATGAGGGAAGACTGCGACAGTCACTCACAATGATTCTAAGGCACATGCAATAAGGCAGGGGCCTTATTCCTTAGAGGCCCTTAGTCTCCCACAAGATCACCTGGCAAAGTATTTACTCTAGGGGTTTTTTATGTCTACCAAGTCATTCAAGAGGCGAGTGACACCCTTGGAGCACTTAGTGCGTCCTTAAGGGCACGTCGTGCAAGAAAAATGGAAAGAGGCGAGTAGCACCCTTGGAGCACGTAGTGCATCTTGAAGGGCACGTTGTGCAAGGGAAACGAAATGAGGCGAGTGGCACCCTTGGAGCACCTAGTGCATCCTGAAGGGCACGTCATTTTGTTAACTAATAAGTGAATAACCTCGATGGCCTTATAACGAATGATGTGATAAGAAATATTTAAAAACAATTTCCCTAACAAAAATGTCGCCCAACCTAGGAAATTAAAATCTAGGTCTAAGTGATACTTGTGGTAAAAATAGTAATAATCATATTTAAACATGTGACGAGAAGGGGGTAAGAAATTCATTTAATTTATTAAAATCAAATTACTTGGGGGGATCAAATGTTTTTAAAAAAGGAAATCATTGTTTTTCTACATATCCTAATTAAAATTTATTAATTAAAAAGAAAAAGGTGTAAAAGGTAATTTTTCTACACTTGCTAATTTGAGTTTTAGATAAAAATGGAAAAGAGGGAATCTTAAAAGAATTAGGAAACTAAGGGAAAAAGGGGAAACATAAAGAAAAAGGGAAACAAAGGAAAAAAAAAATCAGAATGACTAACTTAGTAAAGAATCTTGCCTTTAAGAACTTTCTAAATACGAACTCAACTAGGAATTTAGTAAGGGCGTAAGTCATTTAAATTGTGTAAGGGAGTATGGGGACACCAAGGAGATATTTTAGGAATTCTTTTAGGTGGGTGAGGGAAATAGGAGTAATTAAATAATTAATTTCTGGTGCAACTAAGGGGATGGGTGACATGTGTACGATGGAGGTTTTTCTAAATTAATTTAATGAAAAATAAATTAAATGGGAATTTGGAAAAGAAATCACTTAGAAAATCTATAAAAATGATGGAGGAGGAGGAGTATGGATCTCTTCTTTGATGCGTAATGTTACGCTGCAGAATTTTTGTCTTGATTGACTTATTTTGTGGGAGTTGGGATACCCAGCTCGGGTAACGAGTGGTAGCTTGACCTTGCAAGGAGAGTTGGTTGCTAGTTGTTCTTTGGTTTAGAGTGCATGGCCCCTTTGTGGCTTGGGGGGATAAGGGGGAAGAAGAGTACCCCTAGCATTGGCTGGGAGGTACCAGTGAAGTCACATCAGTCGGTAAGCAGGCGTTGGATGGAGCACGTGGGAAAATGACTCAGAGTTGTCACCTTGGGATACGGTACGCATGCTTAATTTTATTTTTCATGGTAGATTAATAGTGATCTTGCGCTTTCATTTCTGTACCTTTAATTGTGTAAAGAAAATTTTATTACTCATCGTTTTTAATCAAGAACTTAAAGTCATCATAGCTTTACGCTCGTCGCTTGAATTGATTTCCTTGGAACCCGATCCCTAATTGTTATGATTGCTCTGTTTTGTTTTAATATTTATTATGAAGAGATTGTGCTTTATCTTTTGTCCTCATCCCTAGATCATCAGTCCACGCCTAAGAATTTGGACATGATCCGAATCGACGATCGTTACTCTGGTGTTAATAGACCTATAGATTCTAATGCCCTTCTTTTTCTGTGCGTGGATGATAAGCAAAGGATAGTTTTTCCCAGCTGTCTACCCATTCTTATCTCTATGTCGGTTGTTCCTAGTTGAGTGATTGTCTTATGCCTTATTGTGAATGGATACCTCTGTGTATTTTTCATCTTCATTATCTGTGATTCTAATGATAATGTTTCTTTTTATATTTGCACTGTGTTTTTCATTTCCACTGGAATGCTAGCATTTGATTTATATCTGGACTTCATTTTTTTTACTGCCTGCATTTTTAATGTATGTTGTGTGTACTGAGTGTTTTTACTGTCTGTGATTTAATATATTTTTGATGGCAAATATCCTCTGCAATTTAATTAATTTTGAAGATGATTTTAGCTAGCGTTTTTACTGTGCATTTACTGAGTAAATGATGGTGCATTTGCTCTATAATTGGGGGTGATATAGAACTGTTCTTGTCAACCTTGATCCAGACTTATTGCGCCCACTATGATTTTTTTATTTTATTTTTCTAAAATATCCATTGTGTGACCAGTCGATTCGTTTTTACCCAAGCCTGTTTACCCATTTCGTTTTCACCCAAATCGATTATTTTTACTTGTTACTAGGGTTCTCATGTTTGGATGACAGTAAGATCAATATAAGGCACTTATTCTTGGGTTGACAACAAGTGTATGTCTGTGTGGGTCTTATTTTCATTTGATGTTGTGTATCTCAGTTTTTTTTTTTATCTTGACAACGTTTTCATTGCACCTCTTATCTATGCCCTGTGATTTTCCTATGCAGTTGTTGTTCTACTCAGTCGTTCACCTAGCACCTTCCCAGCCTTTCCCTGGGACTTCAGTATCCATTGTAACATTATTTAAATGAAAACTTTCCATGAATTAAATGGAAGCGTTGCCATAGATTCATTCTAGGAATTGTCTGACAACAATTTAGGGATACTTACTGCCAACGTTCCTTATATTTATTCACCCATTTTTACCAGCCAGCTTCTTCATTTAACACACCCTGAGTTTTAATTGTACCATGGCTGCGTTTTAATAACCTGACAACATTCTTAAATAATGGGTAAGAGATTCATACATCTTGTGGAAGCGAACCCTTATTGGATGATGTATGATAGCAATGTTTATATTATTTGATGTTTTGTAGCAATTCTTATATTATTGGATGTTGTATACTAGTGATTCTCATATTGTATCATATGTCATAGCAACTCTCATAATTTAAGACAGAATTTTATATGTTAGTGGACCGCGAATTCTCTCTATTGAATAGACAGTGAACCCTCATTTACATAGACAACGACATGAATTATATGATAGACAACTAATGGAATAAAGAATAGTAATTGATTTATCACTATCATTGTTGAAAACAACGTCTACCTGTGAATTTAATTTGTTGAATAACTAGGATGATTCACTAGGAAGCGAGCACATACATTGAATGACAACAAAAATATGATAGCAATTTTAATTAGAATAAGCAATTTACTTGGCAATTCCTTACAACAAATAAATACAACATTTAGTCAACAACAACAAATCAATCCAATAACCTTCATGAAATAGATTATAGTTTAACTTGTTGACAAATTCGTTTTTATACTTGTTAACCATGGAAAAAATAATCAACGATACCTTGATGGTTTAAATGGATATATTGATTAAACGCAGTGATTTTATTAATGGTTAATGCAACTTTTATTTTATTGGTAGCATAACGATTTTATGAGACATTAAAGATAAGTTGTGGCAGAGATATATAATATCTAATGTGTCACAGAGATTTAGTATATAATGAGAAAGATATAATACATAATCACCTTAACTAACACATACCTTGAGTGATTAGAGATTGAGGAAAATAAAGATTGATTGTTATTCAAGGAAAATAATAACTTTTATTAATAATAAATGACATGCAAGTTTGTTGTTGTTTTTTTATCAAAATAATAGGATATCATTGTTAGAGAAGTTATAATGTTTAGATATAGGATTTGTTGGTTATAATAGTTTAATCCTCACACTTAAACATCATGCATAACAATTATGGTTTATGGTTGTGATTGATTCATTTAATAGTGTGTGTGAATTAATTGAGCGATGTCATCTGCATATTGTCGACCTGTTGCATGGGGGCATGGGTGTAGTCTTCTTGCTAGTTATTTTGGTTCCTATCGTGTCGGATTTTCCTCGAGTCCTTGGTCCAGATACATTATGTTGTGCCTATCCCTTGGGGATGACATGATTCCTGATGAGGGGATCATGGCGTGCCCTTATGGATAGAGGTGAATGATAATTTGGTCGGTATCTGTGCTTCCCGTGATGGGTGTTGTTGTTCATTGTATTTGTTGTTGGCATTGGGGTTGTAACGCTTTCATGCGTTTAGGTTGCACGCCATAGAGGTATCTAGTTACTAGTCGTCGGGGCCATTGTGTCGGGGTTGTGGATGATGTACCTTAGCTTGTAGGCATTGTCGTGGTCGTGATGGGTGGGTAGTCATTCTATCTGTCCTTTATTTTCACATGTTTCACCCAGTTGCTCAATTTGCTAGTGTGTAAAGTTGTTGTTGTATGTTTCCTGATCTGCGTGCATGGTGTTCATCGTCATATGGTGTGGTTTAACTGTGTAGTCATTTCCTTCTTGCCAAAACACAAAAAATAGATTTCACTTTCCACTTTGCTTGTAGTCGTAACGATAGAGGTCGTTACATATGGTATCAGAGCAGGTTCAACCCACGACTTGGGATCACTACGAATTTCATTGATGTGATATTTGATTATAATGTTGCTTATTAAGTTGACTTTTATTCATGCAGGTAATCATGGTTAGAGGATGTTGCGAAGGTAGACGACGGGTTGCTAGGGGAGGAGGCATGACTCCTCCAATAACATCCACGCCTGAGGGGTCTAACCCCCAGGAAGACAAGTAGGTTGTCGGGAAGAAGAAGATAGTGGTGGGTGATGTGGTTGGGTTGATGAGGTCCTTTCAGTGGATGTTTGAGGCATTGATCAGCCATTTGGAAAAAGATGAGGCCAGGGCCCCGACACCCCTTGAGGGTCCACCACGCGCTCCGGTCGGCACTGGTAGCATTCACCGCGAACTCAAGAAGTCAAATTTCTCAAGTTATTTGGTGCCTCGGAAGGCACACCTGTCGAGACATGGTTGGAGAATATGGTGATGTCCTTTTCAATTCAAGACTATACCTCCAACATGAAGGTCTGCATGGTGGTCTTTCAAATAAAGGGGAGTTCTCTTCTATGGTGGAAGACGCTCCTGCCAGAATTGAACATGGTCATCAAAGACATGTCATGGGAACTGTTCAAGGAACAAGGAATGGTTCCAAGAGAGGTACCTATCAGAGGAATTCATTGAGCGTCAGCTCAATGAGTTCAACGCCTTGCAACAGGGCAGTCATACGATGCCCGAGTATGAGGCTTGTTTTATGGAGTTTCTTCGGTATGCTCTGCACCTTAATACCGAGAAACTTAAGGTCAAGAGGTTCTTGTTTGGCCTTAATGTTAGCATTCATGCAAAGGTTAGGATTCTGATGCCGCGAAACTTGCATGATGTCATCCAGAAGGCCCTCATAGCAGAGGAGGAGCTTATCAGTGGGGGTCAGAGCATAACTCTAGTGATACCAACAGTGTTGGTGTCATCTGGTGCACAGCAACATCAGACACTAGCTAGACATATGCCAAGGTATCATGGCTTCCAGAGAGGATCCACTTTCACTACACTCAGTGACTAACACCTCAGCAACAGACTCCTTACTGAGGACCACAACATCAACAACAATATTGACCATAGCCACAACAGTTTATACCTGTTCAGCAGAACAGACCAGGATTCCAGGCTGGTGGGCCATCAGCTTCTACTTCGAGTTCCAAGAATACTAGACCGAAGAAAGGGTGTTGGACTTGTGGGGAGCCACACTACTAGCACGACTGCCCAGTGGAGAGGACTAGATCATCTGGATCAGTTGGACCCACTACCATGGGAGATTTGGGCAAGGCCCATCAGATTCATGCAGTGGTTAATAACCACCAGGTAGAGCACTAGTCGACTGTGTGTGAGACGTCAGGTACCGTCGTTGACCAGACCCTTAGTATTTTGATAGATCTCGGTGCTATCGAGAGTTTCATTTTTGGGGTGCGCCTTTTATTTTCATACGAAAGAAGGATGGGTCGTGGAGACTCTACATTGACTACCATAAATTGAACAAGGTAATGATCAAGAATCAGTATCCATTGCCAAGGATTGATGATCTATTTAATCAGATGAAGGGTGCGATGGTGTTTTCAAAGATTGACTTGAGATCAGGGTATCACCAACTACAAATCAAGGAGGACGACATCCCTAAGACCTCCTTTAAGATGAGGTTTCGATATTACGAGTTTATTGTTTTACCGTTTGGATTGACAAATGCCCCAGGGGTATTTATGAGTTTGATGAATGGGGTGTTTCGTGAGTACTTCGACAAGTTTGTCCAAGTATTCATTGACGGTATTTTGATTTACTCTCAGATGATGGAGGAGCATGATGATCACTTGTGCTTGGTACTACAGTATCTACGAGAGCACAAATTGTATGGGAAATTGTCCAAATGCTCGTTTTATCAATCAAAGATTTACTACTTAGGGCATGTCATCTCCAATGAAGGTATCATTGTGGATCCAGCAAATTTCAAGGCTATTATGGAATGGTCTGCACCGATGAATGTCCCAGAAGTGTGTAGCTTCATGGGTTTAGCAGGATACTATCGACGTTTTGTCGAGGGAGTTTCGAAGATAGAAAATCTGATAATGGAATTGCAGAAGAAGAACAAGAAAATTGTTTGGACCGAGAAATGCGCGGAGGCATTTCGGAGGCTGAAGGATTTGTTGACAACAACACTGATACTAAAGGTCCTTGATATGGAAGTGGACTTCTTGGTATGCATTGACACATCCAAGGAAGGCTTAGGCGGAGTCTTGATGCAAAACGGTTGAGTGATTGCTTACATCTCGAGGAAATTGAGAAGGCATGAGGAGAACTATGCGACGTGCGATTTGGAGTTGTTTGCCATTTTTTATGCCTTGAGATTTTGGAGACACTACCTTGTTGGATGAAAATTTGAACTAAAAACGGACCACAATGGACTACAACACATCTTTACGCAAAGTGACCTGAACGCGGGACAATGACGTTAGTTATAATTGCTTAGCAAGTACGACTTCGAGATTACTTACATAAAAGGAACAATGAAACGAGTGGCATATGCATTAATTTAGAGACCACGCATCTTTTTGGTGTTGGCGCTTCAGACGAATATACATGAAAATATTCTAACTTTACAGCACGACAATGACTAGCACAAAGAGGTCAAGGATTTTATCGGACAAAACACAATGATGGTACCAATATTTGAAGGATTTACATTTGACGAGGATGGATTAACGAGGTTTAAAAATCGGATTTATGTACCACCGAACAATGAGTTGAGGAGTTTGATCCTAAA
Organism: Picea engelmannii; assembly: GCA_009831015.1. Classification (NCBI taxonomy): domain Eukaryota; kingdom Viridiplantae; phylum Streptophyta; class Pinopsida; order Pinales; family Pinaceae; genus Picea; species Picea engelmannii. The sequence goes on along the minus strand of ML788138.1, from coordinate 467,368 downwards.
CGAGGTTCAAAGAGCAGTGTACATGGCTCACTCGGGAGTCACGAAGATGAGGGAGGACTTTAAACCCTTATTCTTCTGGAAAGGAATGAAGGCAGACATACTCAACTATGTGGCGATATGTCTAGAATTTCAGTAGGTAAAGGGTGAACATAAACATCCATCAAGATTACTACAGTCACACGCTATTCTAGAATCAAAATGGGAGGTTATTTCGATGGATTTCATTGTTGGATTTCCACTGACGGAAAGGAGACATGACTCAATTTCTATGGTATTCGACACTCTGACAAAGAGTGCTCATTTTATTCCTGTGCATACAATGTATCAGGCACCTGAAATAGATAGATTTTTTATCAGTGAGATTGTGAGGCTGCATGGCGTGCCTAAGAGGATTATATCTGATCGAGGATCGGTCCTTACTGGATGATTTTGGACTAGTTTCCAAGAGGCCTTGGGAACCCAACTTAACTTTAGTACTTCATATCACCCTGAGACAGACGGGAAGATTGAACGAAAAAACCAAGTCTTGGAAGACATGTTGCGCATGTATGTGATGGACCAACAGAAGCATTGGGAAGAATTATTTCCACTCATATAATTCTCTTATAACAACAATTACCAAAGCACCATTAAGATGGTGCCTTTCGAGTTTCTTTATGGGCGACCATGTCGGATGCCTTTGAGTTGGGATTGGCTTGAGGATAGGGTCCTGGTGGGACCAGAAGTGATCCAAGAAATGGAAGATCAAATGAAAACAATAATAAAAAGGATCAAAGAAGTGTAGGATTGGCAGAAGAGTTATGTCGATGTGTGTTGTGTTGACCGTAGTTACGAAGTTGGCGTTCGAGTCTTCTTGCGGGTAAAACCCAATAAGAGTTTTATCAAGTTTGGAAATGGAGCTAAACTCTCTCTTAGGTTCATGGGACCTTTCGAGATTGTGAAGAGGAAGGGGCTCATGGCCTATCGACTAGCCTTTCCTGATTCTTTCAGGCATATGCACAATGTTTTTCACGTATCTGTTATGAGACATTATATTAGTGATCCTACACATGTTATTGACATGAGTTCCTTGCAGGTATTGGATGAGGGGGTTCTCGCTGCTGAGACGATCTGCATCCTGGATCATCGCATTCGACAGATACGACATCAAACAGTAGATCAGATCAAGCTCCAGTGGGACAACTATAGTCCGCACTCGACAACCTAGGAGGACGCATATGATATATGCCAACATTTTCCATTTTTGTTTAATAGATAGACTTATGATACTGTGATACACATTATTTCAACACTTATATACTATCAAACTTCGGGATAAAGTTTAGACAAAGAGGGTATGTATGTAACATCCCTCTCTTGCACGCACTGAGCGAACTTATTATTTGAGGACACTTGCTTGCAAGTGATCTGGATTATTGTACTATTGGGCGTTTGATTATGATTATGAGGCATTATGGATATGATGACATGCTATTTTTTTGTATTGAGATAGACAGGTGTTATTGACTCGGTTCTCCTGAGTGTGCAGAACTTTGGACCTCGAGGATGCAGAGGCATCGATGAAACCCTTGGACTCCATATTGAGTCAGGGAGTGGAGTATCGGGGTTTGATTGTTGTAGATGTGACATATGTACATGTGATTAGATGTTATGATGATTGATTATTATTGTTGACATGATTTTTTGATGATGCAGACTAACTATATCTTGTCGACCAGACTCACATGTAGAGTAGAGGGGTCACACATGAAAACCAGAGATGGTGAGGGAGAGGTGTGGAAAACAGCCCTGCCACAACCTACTAGCAACTCATGTCGTGGCTCGAACTGTAGGTTAACGATTTCCTAGTTCGAGAAGACCCAGGATGTCGTGAGGGTAGACTGCAATAGTCACTCATGATGATTCTAAGGGGCGTGCAATAAGGCAGGGGCCTTATTCCTTAGAGGCCCTTAGTCTCCCACAAGATCACCTGGCGGAGTATTGACTCTAGGGGTTTTTTATGTCTACCAAGTCAGTCAAGAAGTGAGTTGTACCCTTGGAGCACGTAGTGTGTCCTGAATGGCACATCGCGCAAGAAAAATGGAAAGAGGCGAGTGGCACCCTTGGAGCACGTAGTGTGTCCCGAAGGGCACGTCGCGCAAGGGAAACAAAATGAGGCGAGTGGCACCCTTGGAGGACCTAGTGCATCCTGAAGGGAATTTTGCGTTGTTAACTAATAAGTGAATAACCTAGATGGCCTTAGAACGAATGATGTGATAAGAAAGATTTAAAAAAAATTCCCTAATAAAAATTTCGCCCAACCTAGGAAATTAAAATCTAGGTCTAAGTTATACTTGTGGTAAAAATAATAATAATCATCTTTAAACATGTGACAAGAAGGGGGTAATAAATTCATTTAATTTATTAAAATCAAATTACTTGGGGGGATCAAATTTGTTTAAAAAAGGAAATGATTGTTTTTCTACATATGCTAATTAAAATTTATTAATTAAAAAGAAAAAGGGGTAAAAGGTAATTTTTCTACACTTGCTAATTTGAGTTTTAGATAAAAAGGAAAAAGAGGGAAACTTAAAAGAATTAGGAAACTAAGGGGAAAAGGGGAAACATAAAGAAAAACGGAAACATGAGGGAAAAAAAAGAGCAGAATGACTAACTTAGTAAGGAATCTTTCCTTTAAGAACTTTCTAAATATGAACTCAACTAGGAATTTAGTAAGGGCATAAGTCATTTAAATTGTGTAAGTGAGTATGGGGACACCAAGGAGAGATTTTATGAATGCTTTTAGGTGCGTGAGGGAAATAGGAGTAATTAAATAATTAATGAAATTAATTTCTGGTGCAACTAAGGGGATGGGTGACATGTGTACGGGGGAGGTTTTTCTGAATTAATTTAATGAAAAATAAATTAAATGGGATTTTGGGAAAGAAATCACTTAGAAAATCTATAAAAAGGATGAAGGATGAGAAGTATGGATCTCTTCTTTGATGCATAATGTTACGCTACATAATTTTTGTTTTGACTTGACTTATCTTGTGGGAGTTGGGATACCCAGCTTGGGTAACGAGTGGTAGCTCGACCTTGCAAGGCAAGTTGGTTGCTAGTTGTTCTTTGGTTTAGATTGTGTGGACCCTTTGCAGCTCAAGGGGCTAAGGGGGGAGAAGAGTAACTCTAGCATTGGCTGGGAGGTACCGGTGAAGTCACATCAGTTGGCAAGCAGGAGCTAGACGGAGCGCGTAGGACAACGACTCGGAGCTGTCACCTTGGGCTATTGTACGCATGCTTTTATTTTGCATGGTAGATTAATAGTGATCTTGCTCTTTCATTTATGTAACTTTAATTGTGTAGATAAAATTGTTTTACTAAAAAAATTTAATCAAGAACTTAAAGTCATCATAGCTTTATGCTCGCCGCTTGAATTGATTTCCTAAGAACCCGATCCTTTATTTCTATGGTTGTTTTTTTTTTTTTAATGATTATTATGAATAGATTTTGATTTATCTTTCATCCTCATCCCTAGATCATTAGTCCATGCCTGGGAAGTCGGCCAAGAGACGAATCAACGGTCATCACTCCGGTGTTAATAGCCCTATAGATTCTAATGCCCTACTTTTCTGTGCGTGGATGATGAGCAAAGGATAGTTTTTCCCAGTTGTCTACCCCTTCTTATCTCTGTGTCGTTTGTTCCTAGTCAATTGATTGTCTTGCGCCTTGTTGCAAATGGATACCTCTGTGTATTGTTCATCTTCATTCTCAGTGATTTTAATGATAACGTTTCTTTTTATATTTGGGTTGCGTTTTTCATTTCCATGGAATGACATCATTTGATTTATATTTGGACTATGTTTTTTTTTTACTGTCTATGTTTTTACTGTATGTTGTGTGTACTGGGAATTTTTATTGTCTGCGATTTAATATATTTTTTATGGCAAATATCCTCTGCAATTTAATTAATTTTGAAGATGATTTTAGCTAGAATTTTTACTATGCATTTATTGAGTAAATGATGGCGCATTTGTTGTGTAATTGGGGGCGATATAGAACCGTTCTTTTCAACCTTGATCCAGAGTTATTGCACCCACTATGATTTCATTTTTTTTATTTGTTAAAATATCCATTGTGTGACCAGTCAATTCATTTTTACCCAAGCCCGTTTACGCATTTCGTTTTCACCCAAATCGATTATTTTTACTTGTTACTGGGGTGCTCATGTTTAGACGATAGTAAGATGAATAGAAGGCACTTATTCTTGGGTTGACAACAAGCGTATGTCTGTGTGGGTCTTCTTTGCGCTTGATGTTGTGTATCTCATTTTTTTTTTATCTTGACAGTGTTTTGGTTGCACCTCTTGTCTATGCCCTGTGATTTTCCTATGCAGTCGTTGTTCTACTCAGTCGTTTGCCTAGCGCCTTCCCAACCTTTCCCTGTGACTTTAGTAGCCACAGTAACATTATTTAAATGACATCGTTCCATGAATTAAATGGTAGTGTTTCCATAGATTCATTCCAGGAATTGACTGACAACAATTTAGGGATACTTATTGCCAGCGTTCCTTATATTTATTCACCCATTTTTACCTGTCAGCTTCTTCATTTAACATACCTTGAGTTTTAATTGTACCATGGTTGCGTTTTAATAACCTGACATCATTCTTAAATAATTGGTAAGTGATACATATATCCTGTGGCAGTGAACCCTTATTGGATGATGTATGATAGCGATGTTTATATTATTTGATGTTTTAGAGCGATTCTTATATTATTGGATGTTGTATACTAGTGATTCTCGTATTGTATCATATGTCATAGAAACTCTCATAACTTAAGACAAAATTTTATATGTTAGTGGACCGTGAATTCTCTCTATTGAATAGACAGTGAACCCTCATTTACATAGACAATGACATGAATTATATGATAGACAGCTAATGGAATAAAGAATAGTAATTGATTTAGCACTATCATTGTTGACAACAACTTCTACCTGTGAATTTAATTTGTTGAATAACCAGGATGATTCACTAGGAAGCGAGCACATACATTGAATGATAGAAAAAATATGATAGCGATTTTAATCAGAATAAGCAATTTACTTGAAAATTCCTTACAGCGAATAAGTACAACATTTAGTCAACAACAATGAATCAATCAAATAACCTTCATGAAAGAGATTATAGTTTAACTTGTTGATAAATTCATTTTTATACTTGTTAACCATGGAAAAAATAATCAGCGATACCTTGATGGTTTAAATGGATATATTTTTTTTTAACGAAAACGAGTATGGAATTTTATTTAAAGAAAGGCAGAGGGGGCTGCCGAACCCGTACATATTCGATCAGAGCTACCGCTCTGTAGCACATTCTCCAGCCAGATGACTGTGCCATCAACATGATTTTATAACTAGAGGAACCATACATTCAAAATTCTGGCCTGGGATTTAACTAACTGAGACTGAAGCCACAGCCTTAACGTTTTCCTTTTTTGCCGGTGCTCGTGGTCGCTTCAGTAGAGGCTTCAGCGATCTTGCTGAATGCGTTGGTTAAAGCCTCCACCTTCTGCTCCAGATTGCAGAGTCGTTGCCCTAGGTTGCCCACGAGGTTAGCGGCGTCCTTCAGCCCAGCGTGCAGTTCATCAGAGAGCTCATCTTTGATATCTTCCATTTCCATCTTCAGATTGTCCCACTTCATCTGGTTGGTGGATGCCCGGATGCTCTCCAGCTCGCTCCTGATCAATTCTATGCGCTCCTTGGGCGTGAGAGGGGTTTGGGCATTCGGGTCCATGACTGAAAATCGCAGAGCGAAATTGCCTTTGATTCCTGTGACCTGCGAGCTTGGCTTCGTGTT
>ML788138.1:442216-456330 GCA_009831015.1 Picea engelmannii | reverse complement strand
AATCATCTGTGGTTTTGGTGGACGGCCACAGTCCCATAAACTGACCAACTAACCCTCGATTGGCTAGGGCTACTGCTATCTTCATTGGATTCTCTTCCGGTAAGGCTATTTCAGGAATTTCGTCCAGTTTTTTGATGAATTTCAGAATCTCGGGAGGAGCAGTCTGCTTCCCACGACTGTGGATAAGCCTGCGGAAAGCATCTGCAATCGAAGGAGGGGCGGGGATCCTGCCCCCTGGCGCCGTCATGAGTCTCTCTGCCCGTACCCTAACGCTCGTTCTGCACAAACCCTAACGCTTCAAAATCGGTTTAAATGGATATATTGATAAAGCGTAATGATTTTATTAATCGTTAGTGCAGCTTTTATTTTATTGGTAGCATAGAGATTTTATGAGACATTAAAGCTAAATTGCGGCAGAGATATATAATATCTAATGTGTGGTAGAGAGTTAGTATATAATGGGCGAGATATAATACATAATCACCTTAACTAACATATCCCTTGAGTGATTAGAGCTTGAGGAAAATAAAGGTTGATTTTTATTCAAGGAAAATAATAACTTTTATTAATAATAAATGACATACAAGTTTGTTCTTGATTTTTATCAAAATAATAGGATCATTGTTAGACAAGTTATAATGTTGAGATATAGGATTTGTTGGTTATAACAGTTCACTCCTCACACTTAGACATCATGCATAACAATTATGGTTTATGGTTGTGATTGAGTCGTTTAATAGTGTGCATGAATTAATCGAGTGATGTCATCTGTGTCTTGTCGACCTATTGCATGGGGGCGTGGGTGTAGTATTCTTGCCAGTTATTTCGGCTCCTATCACGTCAGATTTTCCTTGAGTCCTTGGTCCAGATAATTTATGTTGTTCCAGGGTTATTGTCACACCTATCCCCTGGGGACGGCATGATTCCTGATGAGGGGATCATGGTGTGACCTTATGGATAGAGGCGAATGATAACTTGGTCGGTGTCTGTGATTCCCGTGGTGGGTTTTGTTGTTCATTGTAGTTGTTGTTGGCGTTGGGGTTGTAACGCCTTCATGCGTTTGGGTTGCACGCCATATAGGTATATAGTTACTGGTTGTCGGGGTCATTATGTCGGGATTTTGGATAATGTCCCTTAGCTTGTAGGCATTGTCGTGGTCATGTCAGGTGGGTTTTTGTTATATCTGTCTTTTATTTTTGCATGTTTCACCCAGTTGCTTGATGTGCTAGTGTGTAAAGTCATTTTTTTCTATTGCTTGATCTGCGTGCGTGGTGTTCTCCATCGAGTGGTGTGGTTTAATTGTCTCGTCGTTTCCTTCCTGCCAAAACACAAAAAGCAAATTGCACTTTTCTCTTCTCTTGTAGTTGTAATGAGAGAGGTCGTTACAACTTATAATTCTTATGAATCTGATCCTAGGGTGGATTTTTTCCCTCATCCTCTAGTCTTCCTTGGCATGAATTCCTCAAGAAGTTACAGGTTGGAAAGATCACCAACTTTGATACCACTGTAATGTCCCCAACTAGGCTACGTGGGTATATTATGTTTTTTATCAAAAAATTGTTAATTCCCCTTGTGTAAATATTTTAAACACTTGGTATTAATGTTGATGTTAATAGTTTTCTCATATATGAATATTTTCAAACACATTGCATGCATCCATTACATAGAAAATAGAGAAGATAATCGTGGCATTTTATTATGGATGGAAACCCTAATTACAACAATTCAATGATATCTAGTGGTTGTAATAACAACTACATAAAACTCTTGAACACACAAGTCTAATGGTTGCAAGGAAGCTACACAAATCCACTAATAGAAACAATACAAGGAAACCTGGAATGATTCCAATCTATGATGCTCTATGTGACACTCTGCTCTGGTAGTGTCTACTTTACTAGCATCCCTCATGTTACCCTATGAACCCAATCCAAATGGCTCACTGCAACCATGATCACATAGGTCCTCATGGTACAACTGCTATATGTCTAGTGGGGCCTCATGGGATACATTGTACTCAACCCACAGGGATGTCATAAACCTCGATTACTATGAAACCCTCCAAAAACCTGCAACTGTATGAGCTCAAGCTCATCCAGAAATATTTGTAAACCTCTTGCGTACCTCGATATCTCCTCAACTAAAATAAAACTCCCAAGAAGCTCCAATGGTAGTATCGTATGGACTCCCCCTCTTGTCTAGCTAGGGTGGATATTGTACCACCAAAATTGGACTGTAGTAGTGAAAAGGTTTTGCTAAACCCTAAAAACATAATGACTACAAGAGCACTCCAAGATGAGAGATAAAATAATAATTCCAAAGAGAAGGGTTACCCCTCTATTTATCCTTCCTCCAGGCCTTCTAGATATTTCCCCTTTTTGACCAAATCAAACCCTCACTTTATTTTTCTCCAATTTTATTTAAATATATTTTATTTATTTTATTTAATGTAACTTTAAGGTTTATTATTCTATTGACACCAAATAATCCTCCTTGACTCCCTTTCCCTTGTTGACTATAGCCTACTGGAGTCATATAGGTTATCGAGTCATCCTCCGTCGTGATTAATTGGGAGGGGACATTACAAAGAGGAAATAAATATGCTTATAGAATTGAACCATGTCCATTATAAAATAGTGTTAAACCTCATAATTTATTGTTTAAAGAGAGAAGAAATATGAGGTTGTGCTAGAACTACTCAAGAAAGAACTATAAAATCAATTACAATTTGAAACAACTTGTCTCATAAAAGCATAGAGGCTAGAAAAAAAATAATTGAACACAAATATAGGTTAATTCATGTAAAACTCATAGTTTAAAGGGTCAAGAATATTTATAAATGAATACCTCATTCTATACAACTAAGCTGAATTAAGGAAGAAAGTTCAAAAGGTTAAAAAATACATGAATGAAGGGAAAAGGGTAATAATTGGGAACAGAAAAAACTATTATTAGGGATAGAGACCAAAAAGATAATAATAAATAGGAGTGTGGGACACTATAAATCCTCTCTTGGAATTGTCACAGCTTTCAATGGAGCAAGGTTCCTGTTGTCGCAAGAGTTGGTTCTAGGCTGTAATAGAGCCAAGCCTTAGCACATTTTAAATGAAAAAATAAGTTATCACTCAGAACTTGATTTGGGTTGCATGCAAGTAAATTCTGAGATAACCACAGACCACTTTTGATTAGAAGTTGCCCCTTCCAACCAGAGAGGGATCTCTCGAATATATGTCATGATAGGATATTCAATAAGCTTAATAGTGGGCATATATGTGGGTAATAGAAAGTTTTGAGGCTTTTAGGATTGATGGGTTGGGTTGGTTGGTAGTCCATTGGACATGAAGTCAAATGATCAAGAAAATAATGAGAGCATTTCAGCAATGGAAATCCATGGAGCAGAGGCGAGGTAGAAGTTGATTACAGAGACAAGGATTTATAAAAGTATGGCAGTAGAATAAAGAGAAAACATATCAAAATGCAAGGAGCACTTAGCAATGAGTGAATTCCAAGCATAAATCAATGGAAAAGAGATAGTTAGGACATAGCATCTAGCAAAGAATGAATTCTAAACCTTCATATCTCTACAAGAAACAACCTATAACATGTTCTGCAATAGAGCATCTAACAACCGGATGAATTCCATTACAAACACATGTTACAAATCAGGAAGAAAAAGTGAATGGAATAGCATGAAAACTGAGCAATAGACAAACCTTGTAACCAACATCACAAGAATCTCTATTGTAGATAGAAAATCGCTCAACACTCTTTTATTAAACATGAAAGAAAAATATTACAGTCCCAAGAGTACTACTCATCTGTTTGCTCCCCCCCCCCTCCTTTTCTATGGATCTTCATTTTATATAACTCCTCTGTCTTAAGGAGGTTGAATCCTCATCGTAGGATACCTAACTGAAATTGAACTAATTATTAACTAACTTTAACTAATCAAAATAGTAATTCGAACCAACTTTTGTTAAAAGCATAAATAATCCCTAAATTCCAACAAACTGTCTATAGTAGTAAATGCATTAGATCCTCCTCCATGCGCATGAGTTGTAGAGGTGGATTCATGGCAGTTAGAATAAAATGAATACATCCCACATACCTATCATAAAAAACAACTCCAAATATGATATTTGTTGATGGATCCGTTAAGCTAGTAACAACCTAGGATTCTTTGTTTACTGCTTTCAATCTAAGATCTTTCCCCCAAGTAATATTATACACAACACCAGTAGCATGATCTATCGATCTTTCGATGAGGGGAGATGAAGTAGTTTTCTTTGCATCTTCCTCTACTCAGCTTTTTGGCCAAATGACATGCCTACTCCAAGCATTGTAGTTCCTGAATTACTCATAACAACCTTCATATCTGCAAAGTCCACGTTTATTAAACCTGGAATTGTTATTATATCATAAATTCCTTGTATGCCTTGTCGTAGAACATCATTAGCAAGGAGGAAATCCTCCTTGAGAGGTGTTTTCTTTTAAACAACATCTAGTACCTATCATTTGGAATGACAATAAGAATATCCATGCATTTTTGTAGTCTCTCAATAGCCTCCAAGGCCTGTACGACTCTTCTATAACCTTGAAAACTGAAATGATAGGTAATTACACCAACAATCAAATTGGTTGATTCTTTTAGTAATCATGCAACAACGGGAGCTACACCAGACCCTGTGTCCTCACCCATTCCATATATTCAACTATAGCTTCCTTATAAATTTGACAATTGATGCGCACAATTTTATTTTCCCTCTGATGCGTGGTTCCCTCCTTTGCGTAGTTGCTCTCCGTGGCCCTTCTTGCATGCGGCATGGTGCTTTGTATATTAAATTGTGGCTTGAATGAGTTGTTTGATTTGTGACTTGAGCCCGAGGCTTGACTCGAGGCTTTATAAATTCAAATGCTCATATAACCAATCAATTACTAAAACGAGCAAAAGATGAGAACTTTCCGGTGTCCACCACTTTTGCGAATGATACGTATGACTGGAGTCCCGATTTTGGGCTTTCAAGTTTCGGGGAAATGGAGAAGTGGTTATTTAAAACCCTTCATCGGCCAAATCCCAGAAATAGAGCCCGACTTTACATGTAATACCATTCTTTTGATTCCTGGGCATGTAGCACACCCCTTTCAGGTCTCCTTGTGAGTCCTTCCTCCATGTGATTTAATGCTCAGACAAATGGTGCATTTCATTGATCCCCACTTGAAACCTCTCCTTGGGGTCTTGTGTGCGTGTCTTGTGACTTGGCATGTTGCTTTATGGTGGATAGTTGGAGATCGGGATGTGAAGGATGGTGGACTCAACAATGCAAAGGGCTTGGCTTAAAATATATATATTTTTAAACTTTAAAAATAAAATATTAATTTTAATATTATATAAAATAATTTGAAAATAAAATAATGAAAGAGCAAAATGTATAGTTTGATTGTATAACTAGCACTCTTCACAATGAAGGAATGTGAAGTAGGACAAAACATGAGACCTTGGGAAACGTTTTAAATCTTTGAGATCTTGACGATAGAAAAGTCCGGTGAAAATGGCAATAGATTTAGAGTTTTTACTGTGGCAGAAAGGTTGCGTCGAATGGCGCAAGGGATTAATGGTTACACAAGCTTATGCCAGGCGACAAGGTTCTAAAAACTAAGTGGCGTAAATAACATAAAACTTGGAGAAAGACACTGAGTTGAGAAATTTCCAACATTTGTTCCAACATAGGCTCCATCTAGGGATGGTGCTTTCTTGTAAAGCGCCAAGAATAGTAGACCACGTGCCTTCATCCATTGGGCGACCTGAAATTTTCCTTATCAAACTCTGAACCCTGTCACTTTACTTGCGCCTTTCCGAAACAAAAACCACTTAGCAATCATGGGCTATGGAGTCGTAATGCTTTAAAACCAAAACCAAAGTGAACTAGAAACATACTGAAAACCATTGTTGTACTCTAATGTTCAAAGTCAAGATTATTTATATACATCACCTACTCTAATTACTGAAAAATTCCCACTGAATCAAATGATACAAAAATTCCAACGAAGCCAATCCAATAACTGTCTACCTATTTGAAATCTGCTCACGCTTTCTTTGAGCAGGCTGAAGAAGGAAACTAACAACTCCCATCTGACATGTTTTTTATCATGAATGTTCAAACTTTTCCTCGATTCCTGTGACAAAATATCCATGACATAGCCTACTCCTCCATTAAATGAATCTAAAAGGTCAGCAAAAGGATCATGAAAAAATGCATGGTCCTGAGGTAAATAACAAATTTCCTCTGGGATTCTTTGTTCTGCATCATGGTGCTCAAAATCATCTGATCTGGTATGCTCATGAAGACGGCTGAATTATGGCTGAAGACCATCCTTCCTCCATGAAAAATCTATAGCAAATTGTTCCAAGGAAATGATCTTATAATCATCAGTGTACACATCATATCTGGGTGTAGCAGATAAATCTGAAGTGTTATCAATCAGAAAAATACTCGGGGTCTCAACCATGAGCAACTCTGATCCTTTCTCTGGCATGATTTCTATCTCATATTTATACTCCTCCATATCAAAATCTAAATCATTCTTGAACACCAAACATTCTTTAGGATTGTTAAACATGGCAGCCGCATCTTTTTCATGAAATAAAACAAAGTCTACGGGCTGATCTCCTAGCAGGGAATCATCATCATAAATAGGTTCACTGACTTCCAGTATAGTTTCATGGCTGTCATAATTTAAAATCAGATTTGCATTAATAATAGGAGAAGTTTCACTCACATATTCATGACTGTGTGGATGTTGCAAATCTGTGTAAACAGGGGCTGCAACATAATTGTTCAGGAGCAGATCTATCTCTTCTTCTGTTAAAGGAGGAGGCAATCTGTGTAATTTCTGGATCAAGCAACTAGTCTTTTCTTTCTCTTTTGCAGGTTGACCATGATGTTGAATATCTTCTTCTTGAATATGATCACAAGAAATAACATATCCTACTTCTCTATCAGCCAATTCTTCTTAATACAGATTATCTTCATCGACTTGAGAAATTTCTATTATTCCTTCCTCCTCTTCAGGAAGATGTGTTTGATCTTTTTGTCTTATGAATTTTATATTACAACAATCTTCAAAAAGCATTTCAGCTGAGTAGATTCTCTTACAATGTTGATGAAAAAGGATGTGAAAATATTTCAATGAAGGAATACTGGAATTGGGTAAAGATTTATACCAGAGTCTAGCATCTCTTTCCAACGAAAACATAAACAGTTTCATGAGGACATCTTCATGATGTATATTTAATTCATCCATGAGCTTGTGGAATTCAAACAAGTGTTGAGCGGGATTGTTGTCTGCATATTCTCCAAATTTAGGAAGGGCATATTCCCAAACTTTAATGTCTGGAACAGTGTTTGGAAAACCATAAACATTTGTAAATTCCAGAGGAGCAAACCTTGCAGCAATCCGAGCGGCGAATGAATTAGACATTTTGAGACCAGTGGAGTCGTCAATGAATCATGTAGAGTATTTGAACCAAGGAGTCGCTAGGTGAATGATCACATCCAATTGAATGCCTATCCCTTTTTCACCATCAAGATATATATCTGAACTTTTGTCGTATCCCAGGGAATATAACTTCATCCTCTGTCCCCGGCAACGATGCCAGAAAATTTTGTCACAAGAGTTGGTTCTACGTTGTAATAAAGCCAAGCCTTAGCACATTTTAAATGAAAAAATGATTTATCGCTTAGAACTTGATTTGTGTTGTGTGCAAGTAAATTCCAAGATAACCATGAACCAATTTTGATTAGAATCTTCCCCTTCCAACCCGAGAGGGATCTCTCGAATATATGTCACGATAGGATATTCAATAATCTTAACAGTGGGTAGATATATGGGTAATAGAAAGTTTTGAGGTTTTTAGGGTTGATGGGTTGGGCCGGTTGGTAGTCCATTGAGCATGAAGTCAAATGGTAAAGAGAATAATGAGAGTGTTTCGGCAATGGAAATCCATGGAGCAAATGCGAGGTAGAAGATGATTATAAAGAGAAGGATTTACAAAAGTATGGCAGTAGAATAAAGAGAAAACATATCAAAATGCAAGGAGCACTTAGCAACAAGTGAATTCCAAGCATAAATTAGTGGAAAAGAGATATTCAGGACAGAGCATCTAGCAAAGGATGAATTTTGAACCTTCATATCTCTGCAAGAAACAACCTATAACCTGTCTTGCAATAGAGAATCTAACAAACGGATGAATTCCATTACAAACACATGTTACAAATTAGGAAGAAAAAGTGAATGGAATAGCATGAAAACTGAGCAATAGACAAACCCTATAACCAGCATCACAAGAATATCTACTATAGATCGAAAATGGATCAGCACTCTTTTATTAAACATGAAAGCAAAAGATTATAGTCCCAAGAGTACTATTCTTATGTTTGCTTCCCCCCCCTCCTTTGCTATGGATATTCATTTTATATAATTCCTCTGTCTCAAAGAGGTTGAATCCTCATCGTAGGATACCTAACTGAAAGTGAACTAATTATTAACTAAATTTAACTAATCACAACAGTAATTCAATCCAACTTTTGTTAAAAGCATAAATAATCCCTAAATTCCAGTGAACTGTTTATAGCAGTAAATGCATTAGATCCTCCTCCATGCACATGAGTTGTAGTGGTGGATATGTGGCAGTTGGAATAAAATGAATACCTATCGCATACCTATCATCAACAACAGCTCCAAATATTATATTTTTTTATGGATTCATTAAGCTAGTAACAAACTAGGATTCTTTGTTTACTGCTTACAATGTAAGATCTTTTCCCCCAGTAATATTGTACACAACACCAGTAGCATGCTCTATCGATCTTTCGATGAGGGGAGCTGAAGTAGTTTGTTGTGCAGCTTCCTCTGCTTGGTTTTTTGGACATATGACACACCCACTCCAAGCATTGTAGTTCCTGAATTACTCATAACATCCTTCACATCTGCAAAGTCCATGTTTATTAAACCTGAAATTGTTATTATATCATAAATTCCTTGTACGCCTTGTTGTAGAAAATCATTAGCAAGGAGGAAAGCCTCTTCAAGAGGTGTTCGCTCTTTAACAACATCTATTACCTATCATTTGGAATGACAATAAGAATATCCACGCATTTTTGTAGCCTCTCAATAGCCTCCAAGGCCTGTACGGCTCTTCTACGACCTTCAAAACCGAAAGGATAGGTAATTACACCAACAGTCATATTGCCTGCTTCTTTTGATAATCATGCAGCAAAGGGAGTTTCACTAGACCCTATGCCCCCACCTATTCCAGAGATTCAACTATAGCTTCCTTATAAAATTTGACAATTGATGCGCACAATTTTATTTGCCCTCCGATGCGTGGTTCCCTCCTTTGTGTAGTTGCTCTTCGTGGCCCTTCTTGCATGCGTCCTGGTGCTTTGTATATTAAATCGTGGCTTGAATGAGTTGTTTGATTCGTGACTTGATCCTGAGGCTTGACTCGAGGCTTTATAAATTCAAATTCTCATATAACCAATCAATTACCAAAACGAGCAAAAGACAAGAACTTTCTGGCGTCCACCACTTCTGCGAATGATACGTATGACTGGAGTCCCGATTTTGGGCTTTCGGGTTTCAGGGAAATGAAAAAGTGGTTATTTAAAACCCTACATCATCCAAATCCCCGAAATAGATCCCGGATTTACATGTAATACCATTCTTCTAATTCCTGGGCATGTAGTACACCCCTTTCGAGTCTCCTCGTGAGTCCTTCCTCCATGCGATTTAACGCTCGGACAAATGGTGTGTTTCATTAATCCCCACATGAAACCTCTCCTTGGGGTCTTGTGTGCATGTCTTGTGACTTGGAATATTTCTTTATGGTGGATAGTTGGAGATCGGGACATGAAGGATGGTGCAAAGGGCTTGGCTTAAAATAATTTTTTTTAAACTTTAAAAATAAAATATTAATTTTAAAATTATATAAAATAATTTTAAAATAATTTTAAAATAATATATGGAAAGAAAAAAAATTATAGTTTGATTGTATAACTGACACTCTTCACAATGAATTAATTTGAAGTAGGACAAAATGGGATACCTTGGGAAACGTTTTAAATCTTTGAGATCTTGACGATAGAAAAGTTCGGCGAAAATGGCGATAGATTTAGATTTTTTACTGTGGAAAAAAGGTTGCATTGAATAGAGAAAGGGATTAATGGTTACACAAGCTTACGCCAGGTGACAAGGTTCTGAAACTAATTGGCGTAACTAACATAAAACTTGGAGAAAGACACTGAGTTGAGAAATTTCCAACATTTGTTCCAACAGTTCCTATGTTAAGTTGGATCCCGAGAAAACACTTTGTAAGGTCCCTAACATGGAAGGATTTGTCTTGTGGTTAGTATGGACATGAGATCCTATCGCAGAGGGATTGAAGGCATAGCTTGTTACATAAAAACGAGCATTTTTCCTCACATTAGGCTTCATAAGAAAGGCCCTTTCAATCATTACATGTAGATGGAGTTTTTCAAATATTAATGCTAAGAATATTTATATATAAATATTTTATTTCATGCCTACTAATTCTACCTTTTATAAGAAAAACAATCCAAATAAAAATGATCCTTACAATTTCTTAGAAGATGATATTTACAGTTTGAGAAATGAAGGTAGTATCTTGTTGCTAGTAGACATTAATGCTAAAAAAACAACTAATCAAGCTATTATTTTAATCAATGATTCCAACCCTTATCTTCTATGGCTATATGTGGACCTTGTTTTAGATAGTATATACAAAAAAAAATCAGAAGACATGGTTGAGAATTGTTTTAGTACAGAGACAATCAAGCTAGTTATTAAGATCTAATAATTTGCAATGGTCTAATGAAGTGGCCAAAATCCAACTGGATGACTTGTATTCATGGGATTAGAAGTAATGTCGTGGATTATTTGATATACGATATCCTCATATACAACCAAATAGTAATTATTGACATCTTAAATGACCATGAGCCTCACTCTGATCATATACCTTTAACCCTAACTCTAAACTTTGTCATGCACAAAATCCTCATTGAAGAGAATCATGATAACCAAAAGCACTTGATCTTTGACAAAGATAATGTTGATATTTTTTTAAAGGAATTGAATAAAGAATTAAATTTCATATCAAATATGGATAATATTAAATACATCTATCATAATTTTACGAAAACCCTCTCTACTTCCATTAACAAGTTATCTATTGAGGTGTTGTGTAAAAAGGAAAATAGAACAACCAACCCTTGGTATGACAAAGAGTGTAAGATTGCTATAAAATCCATTAGGGATGCTCCTAATGAGTCCTTAAAATTTGATAAGATAAATAGGTACAAATACATAATTAAAAGGAAAAAAATGTATTATATAAATAGAAAGCAAGAGAAGCTTTTGCACCAATCTAAGCTAGATCTTGAAAACTTATGGAGGCAAATTCAGACTTGTAAAACTAAATAAAACAATATGATTCCCTTGAGGGATTGGAATTCCTACTATAAATATATTTATGAATCCCCTGATGTTGTGAACAACATTCAAATCCTTTGTATAGAAGAAGAATCTTTTTCTATAGAAGACATAGAGTTTGGGGTTAATAAGCTCACAAAATGGGAAGCTAAGGACATTCAAGTCTACCAAGCATAAATCTTAAAAAATGGAAGGCATGTCATCATCCCTCACATCCACAAGCTCTTCAATTTAGTAGTTAATCAGAGATTCCCTAAACCTTGGACTCGAAGATTCATTGTACCTAATTTTTAAAGGTGGGGATTAAAAAATACCTATAATTATATGACCATTATGATTATATCTCTTTTAGCCAAGTTATATGGAATTATTTTGTAATAGAATATTAGTGTATGTGTAGAAAGACATGAAAAAATAGATAAAGGCCACACTGTATTTAAGAGCTATCATTCAATTGTGGACCACCTTGTTACACTTAGGATCATTTTGGAGGAGAGTTGCAATAATAAAACCAATCTCCTATGGTGTTTCTTTGGCTTTATAAAATCTTTTGACATAGTGTTCAGGACTAACCTATGGAATAGATTGGAAGAGCTAAAATCTCCTTTCAAGTTGAGATTTTCTACGATAAGGTAATACGAGAATGTTATTGCACCAATTTTAGAAACATTGAAGGTTGGTTGGAATAAATTAATTCTAATATTTAAGAGTTAAATAAGGTTGTCCCTTATGCCCTATCATTTTTGGCATATACATTGACAAGTCAAAGGGTTGTTTGGAAGAAGCAGGTTGTGTCACCCCAACTTTAATTAGTATAGTCATCATACTTCTTATTTAATTTGACGATATTGTGTGTTGGATCACTGAGAGGGGCGGTGAATCAGTAATAACGTAATTATAATCCTTTTTCTTCAAATGTTATATCAATGTAGAATTATTATCCAATAATGAGCAGTAATAAATAAACAATCACACGCATACAC
The DNA here is from genome assembly GCA_009831015.1 of Picea engelmannii. Classification (NCBI taxonomy): domain Eukaryota; kingdom Viridiplantae; phylum Streptophyta; class Pinopsida; order Pinales; family Pinaceae; genus Picea; species Picea engelmannii. Next base: position 443,836 of record ML788138.1, on the reverse strand, counting down.
AGTACACCAGTGTTTTACGTGGAAACCCAAATCGGGAGAAAACCACATAATGTTTTTTCTTATATGTCTTGAAGAATTACGTTCATTGGAAGAACCAACTTCCTTTGTTTTCCAGCTGCAACTGGAAGGAGGCTCCAACACCCTAGTTTCTCAGGCTACAAGCTGAGGGAAACTCCAACTCCCCAAATCTCTGGCTACAACCAGAAGGAGGCTACAACCCCCAATGTTCTCTGGCTACAACTGGAAGGTGGCTACAACCACCTGTCCTTGCCCCGTCCTGCCACCCTGAAGTAGAAGTAGAATGATGGAACCATTGTCACACTATCACTGTGAGATATACCGCTATAAACCTGTACCAATAAATCTGAACCATGCATCAACCTGTACCATAAACAAGTGCATCAACCATGCACCAACCTGTAATCAACATGTACCATAAACAAGTGCATCCAACCATGTGCCAAGTATGTACCAATCATGTGTCAACTACTCATCAACTATGAATCATCAATATGTACCAACATCATCAACTATACACCTCATGTATGTGTGCCAACTCATCAACTACTTGTCTCAACCATGTACTCAACATGTACCTCAACCAAAAGCCCTCATCAATTTCATCATCCAAATCTGATTTGTAGCTATGTAATAGACCTAGTGTATATGATCACATTCCTACAAACCTTCCTTAACTTTAAAAACAAGAGACTAGCATTTTCATCAAACTGTTGTTTAGTCTCACATGCCTAGTTTTGGATTAGTCAACAACCCTAACTTGAAGTAATCGTAACTTTAAACCTGTAATGTAAAAATATATGAAACTGATACACAATGTTCTTCAGTTTTTTTTATGCAATTCCTCCAAGTGGCACTACTTGGAACCTCTCAGAAAAGGAGTTATAGCAAAAATGGCATACCTTTCTGAATTCTGGCTTATTCTAGAGAGCGACCTTGTAGAGCGTGCCCCGCACAAAATATTTGATGAAATGATCTGAAACTATTACACAGAATACTACAAACTTTACCCTAACCAACACAATCAGTCTCATTGAATTTTGATCTATTATGAATAAGTTATGACGTTTTTACCCGAAACACTTGATTTTGACTAGTTTCAGGACTGGCCACAAATCCTATTTTCCACAGAGTGTAACTCCCAAAATACAATGACCCACAAGCTTAATTTTTAACCAATATACTTGGATAGGTTTTCTCACTTGAATAGAAATTTCAGGATCTGAATAATTATAGAAAAAAAGTTATAGTGAAAATGGTGAGATGACCTGAAAATAACATACCTTAGAAAGCACCATCAAAAGAATTTATCCTTCCTTGCATTTCGGCCTTCTTTTCTTCACTTTCCTCAAAATTCCGGCTTAGATATCATTTGTATACCTCATACACCTATAGATATTCAATATTCTCAAGTGTGTTTCAAATTAGAGAGCCTTGCCTCTTATTTATACTCTCTAATTAGCTTCCTTAAAAACATCTTCTAGGTCACTTGGCCCCACTTTCCTTATTTTAGGGTTGGTCCACTTCTAATTTCTCCATTAAAATTATTATTGAAATAATTTATTTTGTATTCACTTTGAATTATAATACACTCATCACTTC
>ML788138.1:430250-441870 GCA_009831015.1 Picea engelmannii | reverse complement strand
ACCTGGGGTCTCCAACTTCTCATGGCCATAACTCTCTAACCGTGAGGAATTATGTGACGTTCCACATACCACCGGAAATGACATGACAAGAACTATCCATATAGGATATTTTCCCTGACAAATTCAATTTTCTTCATCTCATTATTCCATAATTAAGCGTGGGTTCTCTTACTCCACAAAGCGTCTTCCCGTGAGGGATTTCACCATAAGGGGACCACTTTGGAGTTCATCCATATTTCCTTCTTATCAACCATGACAAAAAATAATGAGTCATATTTACATCAAACACTATTGGGTCCATTACCCAAACCTTTGTGCTACAGGTCTTTCTTCAAGGGTTGACATCAATGACAACCAACCTTAATCAACAATTGTGCTTATGTAAATAAGTCCCTATTATCTTGATAAACAACTAAAATTATCAAGGATTTATGCTCTAGTACAAGTATGTTTGTTAACACTAGAAAAGTGAAGGTTAAGATAATTAAATCTAAAAGGATCACTTATGCTAATTTTGTATATGACAACGATAATTTGGAGGAAGTGTCTTCATACAAATACATCAAAATTGATCTTCATCATAAGCTTAACTAGAGCTACAACATTGAGAGAAGGATAAATGGAGGGTGAAGAGCTTATTATGGACCTGAAAACAATTGTAAATATGTGGACCTTTGGTTATGTGATAAGAAGAAACTCCTCTTTGAGATTCTCTTCACTCCTATTATCTTATATAGTTGTGAATTTTGGGGTTTCATCATCTCTAGAGAATCCTAGAGAAAGATAGAGAAAATCCAAAAGTGTTTTATATCTTATAATCTCAAAATCAAAGGAAATACACCATATCCTATCCTCCTTATAGATACAAGTCTTTCCCCTATTGAGAAGCCCGGATATGATTAGGTACCTAATGTATAAGAACAAGATAAAAAAACATGGAATATAAGATGCTTCCTAAGATTGCTTCAAATTCTAGTCAAGATCACTTAGAGCTAAAGAAAGGTTGAGATAAAGATGTCAAGTCTTGGCTAAATAATTGGGGGTTAAAGGAAGAGGTCACTCTATAGAATAAAAATAATATTAAAACTATTATTACATCTAAATTAAAGGAGAAAATGTGGCATGATAAAGAATTAACAGTTAAAAGAAAATTAAAACACTGCAAGGAGGCAATTAACCCTAATCTACAAGATTAAAATTATCTCTTTGTTTTGACTAGCGTGAAGAAGAAAATTGACATTGCTAAAATAAGAAAATCTCTCATGAGCTCCATACTGAAATAGGGCATTAGACAATTCCTAAAACGTCGTGGTTTGAAATAATTTGTCATCTTTGTGACACTAAGAAAGTTGAATATGAAAAACACTTTCTCTTAGAATTTCATGTGTACACCCACATTAGATCACAATTTCAAAATATTTGTTACAATACCGATCTTTCTAACATTTTAATTCATCAAAGAATATGGTAATTTAGGAAGGTTTCTCTTAAATATTTTTTAGCACAAAAATAAAATTCTAAAGAAAACCAAATAATTATTTACATGTCTTAAGGTCCAATAGACTAAATCTAGTGTGGAATTTACTCTTTGAGTGTGGAATATAGTTAATGAGAATTCTTCTATTCTTTCTCTCTTGCTTCTTCTTTCTCAATTTCTCTCGACAAATGTGTGTGGTATTTTCTAGCTAGATCTATTTTGTGCAGGTTCAACACATTTATAGAGATATTATTATTTTTAAATACTATAATTTAATATTAATACTATAATAATATATAATAGTCTTAAAAGAATATAGTTCAAAAAAATCTTGTTTAAGATTAAGCTTATAAGTTATATATATATATATATATATATATATATATATATATATATATATATTAGTGTCAAAATTTCAATTGGGTGTAATTTGAATGGTTGAAAGGAAAACGTGTTTCCTCCCTTGCCCTAGTTCAAATCCCATTTTGTGGCATGCTTTCTTTCCATGTGCGAGATATTGAACCTCGGGAAATGTATTGTGAAATTTGTTTTTGTAAGTTATCTAGACCAAGATTATATTAACAAAAATATAGTACAATTATCACGTAGTTGGTCTGCCACAAGGGAAACTAGACTAACTGCCATGTAACTATTTTTCTATAGTTTTCCTTTTGTTTCTAATAAAACATAGTCAGGAATTAATTACAGGATTACCAAAATAAAGAGGCCATTGATGCTCATTCTGAAGATGAGGATCTTGTTTGTTTAGCCTAGCCCAAAATATGAAAAAACAAAAAATTGGAGTAACCATTAAAACTAGACAGGAGGAGGAGGCACAGATGCCTCAAGCACCTAAAGCCAGTTGTCCCAAGGCTCATTGAGGTCCAAACCAACCATGCACTTGGAAAGGAGGGAAATCTTTTGATCGACGACACTCACCTGCATTTGCAGGTATTACATATGGAGTTGTATCTCATTGTAAGCCATGCTTCACTCTGTCATTGTTTTCCCTAGAAGGGTCTTCAAATGCCAATAAAGATCAATAGTTAGATGATATTTGGTTTCCCTAGAGAGAGACAAGCCATTGTATGGAATCCGGTGGGTGAATTCTTCATCCACGTCCTCATCAATGGAAAGAGTTTTTTCCAGTCTCATGCCTGCCTCATATAGCTCCAATTTTGCTATGATTTTGGGAGGATTCTAAGAGTGAAATATCTCGGTTGTAGAAATGGAGTACTACTAGGAACAGGGAGTTGAGATCCATTGCCCACGATTCCAACTACGTATTCCTAAGCCTCCTCTAGCCATAAGGTCTATCAAGGTAAGGAAATGGAAGCAACCAGGGTTGGAGCACACCTAGAGAGACTAAGGAGGTTGAGCGAGGGTCTGCAACAAGAAATTCAAAGAACTAATGTTGAATTCCCTACCTAACTTTGTCTTTTATATCCTTCAAATTATCACTGTGATTGTGACCTCACTCTCGGCCCCATGCCTCATACAAGTTCTCAATTCTCTTTGTGTGTGAGAACTAGGAATAATGGTAACCATAACTCTAATTTCATTTCAATTGAATGTTGGTGCAAGTACCCTCATTCGATCTAGAGGTCGATGGAACGACCATTGACCCATTCCTATTCTTAGATTTTGAATTCCCTTTAGCGGCCATAATTGATCCCTCTATGAGTTTGAATGTTAGAATAATTCCTCTTCGGTGGGACAAGACATCACCACCTTGCATGTGGGATGAGACTTCATCGTAGGACATGTCTATCATTAGTTGGCGAGCTCCTGAGCCATGAGGATGTGAGGTGGAATATGTCATTTGTTAGCAGAATCCTAAGCCACGAGGAGGTGAGGTGGCACCAATCATCACGGGGGTAATCAAGTTAACACCCCATCCAGGGGTATGCAAACAAAAAAAAATATCGAAGTACACAACATGTTGGATCAGCTTAGAGAGTTTTTCTACTAATGCAACAGTGGAATATAAGGTCACATACAAAATTCACATATGTTGTCTTGGCTACAACAAGTTGCTCCTCATTCAAACCCCATCTATGCTTAGCTTCAACATGGGTAATTTCAACATACACTATGAGTGCTCAAATGCCAACTCAAGAGATCCATATGCAACATGGCATTCTAGGGAGTACATTAAGTATAGAATATTTCTCCAACTATGATAATATTTGTAAGAAGTAAAGAATCAAATTGGCATAAAGATGTCAAATCTTAACTAAATCACGGGGAATTAAGGAAGATGTCACTTTGCATAACAAATATAATATTAAAAATATTATTATATCTAAATTTAAGGAAAATTTGTGGTGCAATAAATAATCAGAGGATAAAAGAAAATTAAGATAATAGAAGGAGGTGTCAACCATAATCTAGAAGATCAAAAGCATCTCTTTGTTTTTACTAGCGTAAAGAATAAAATCAGCATTGCTAGAATAAGAACAAGCTCTCATGAGCTACATTGTGAAAATAGGGTGTTGGAAAATTCGTAAAACATCATGGGTCTAAAGAATTTTTCATGTTTGTAACACTAACAGGAATGAAGATGAAAAGCACTTTCTCTTAGAATGTTGTGCTTACACCCACATTAGATCACAATTTCAAAATATTTGTTACAATATCAACTTGCCTAACCTTTTAACTCATCAAAACTATGATGATTTAGGAATGCTTAATCATCATCATCACTATCAAAATACTTTATAATAAGATAAATAAGATAACAAATTATCTTGAGATTTAAGAATGCTTAATCATCATCATCAAAATACTCTATAATAATAATCTTATATTAATAAAATAATCTCAAGATAATTTGTTATCGTATTTATCAACTTTGAATTAGTTTCATAAAAACATTAATAACCAGCATGCTATCATATTTAGAAACATGTTTATCTATTGATTTTGAAAACCATGCTATCACATTTAGAAACATGCTTATTTATTAATCTTTAAAGATAAGCAATAAAAGACATTATAAAAGATAACGAAATGTATATATTCAATATTAAACTTATAAAAATGTAGTAAATTGATAACATGAAAGAGTATTAACCCTTGAACCATTAAAGTGATTTTGCACGTTGTTTGTTGAAAAAAAATGGGGATGGAAATGATAAATGGCCAACATTACATTATCACTTTTAAATACTGCTCATTGATAATAAAAAAATGGGATGGCAATTACAAGTGACCAACATTACATTGTTGGTAGAAAATGGGATGGCAATGACAAGTGATCAACATTACATTGTTGGTAATGTCAAATGTTGGTAGGATGGTTGATATGTCATATAATTAAATTAAAAATAAATAAAAAATAAAAAATAAAATAAAATAAAATAAAATGCATCAAAGGATTGAAATACTTTAATTGCACCATCAAATCCAACATTAACAAAAATAATACCTAGTGGTATGTTATTGTAGTCATAAAATTGCTTGTTTAATTCACCTCCAACATGCAAGCCTCTATAAATGGATATCGACATGAAGAGCATATAGTATGAGTCCATGTCCATAGAGTTCTATCGAAGAAGGAAGATAAGTCAAATTCTGAAGAATCGACAATGAAGTGAGTTTAACAAGAAGAGAAGTTACACGAATTTTGGTGGGAAGAACCAAATTTAAATGGGCATATAATTTAATAATGCTCACCACATACAATCTAATTTATTTGTTGTATCACAACATTAATTTTTAGTGAACACTAACTTCCAATTATTAAAAAAAAAAAGTGTAACAATTTAATGAGAGGGATTTTGTGATTTAAGTGTTACATTCTTACTAGCATAATTTGCATTCTAACTATTTATTAAGCACTAGAACTTTTAACATTATTACCAAGATTGGGGAACCTTACTAAACTAAATTGTGTTAGTTTATTTAACTAGTTATTTTGGTGTCTTTTGAAAAACATCAATTTAGTTTATTTAACAAGTTATTTTTGGTGTTTTTTTGAAAAACATTGCAGTATGTGATCAACATTTCTTTGAAATGTTTAGGTAAAAATTTATTACAAATGATCATTTTCATTTACTTTTATTGTTGGTGTATTTGTCTTCATGTTATGGTGTATAAATTAGGTCATCATATTATTTTTTTAACAATTTAAAGAAAACAAAATTTGGAGCAACAAGTTAAAATTTATGCTCTTTGTTAGGATATTTAGACACTTAGGAGTTAGTTAAGATCAACTTGGTCTAATGTGTTGTTAGGTTAAAATGTGTTTCTTTAGTATGCATTTGTACTTAGGTAATTTGACAGTCACAATATGTTCCCGACATAAAGTGATACGATGATTCACATTCTCCTTGTTCTTAATGGCTACATTGATCCATGGCTTAGCACCCAATTGGTCCATGATATCTAGTTAAAGAGCATGAAAGGTTATTTGTCGATGATCAATTGTGAGAAACTCTCTTGTAAATATCTCTGTAATATTTTAATTTGCATTAAGAAATTGCTCCAAGTGGCCATGTTGGATGGGGTCGTGGATGTTTCCCCACAAGGGTTTTACCATGTAAAAACATCAATGTGTTGATCTTTGATCTAGTTCTGTGAGTAGTTACTGAAGGAGTTCATCCTCTGTTGGAATACATGTTTGTCGAGCATGGTATCAGAGTGCATTTTAAGACCTTCTTCCCTTGTAGATAGAGATCATGAAGTTGTGTTGTTGAATCTATGGTTTCTTCCATTTCCACACATTGTTGGGCTAAGAGGACTATTCCATTACATCTAAAGCACTTGTTTCAGTTAGGAACACTTTTTGCTTCACTTGAAAAGGTTTATTTTTTCCCAAGATATGACCATTTCAATCAGATCAAGAGGTATAAAGTTTGAATATGGCCTTTTAAATTTTTAAAGAGATAATAATTCGGTTTTGTATTTTATATTTTTGGGTTTCTACTGTTTTCGATCTATGTACGCTTTCTGCCTTGAGCTCTGTGCGATCTCGGAAAATTAGAAATAGTGCGAAAATGGTTTTCTTGTCTACTTATGCTCTTTGTCATGCACTCTATGTGATCTCGGTAAATAAAAAACAGAAGGAAAACTTGCATTTTCCAGGTAATTTAACCAAGATCTAACTCTTGTTTCTGTCGAGAAGCAAAAAAATGTTCTTGTGTGCAAATAGTTTTTTATGAACATGCTCTCCAAGGTTATCTTCCACACCAACAACAACACCCCCAATCTTCCTTCTAAATAATATAATGTGTTTCGTACTAGCTCACTTGGTTAAAAGTTGCTTTATTAAGTAAGAAGTATTGAGTTCAAGTCTCTTTTTTTCTTACTTTATTTTTTGGAAAAGTTCATGTATCCATTGTAAAGTGTATTTCACTTAAATTATAAAAGTGAATCACTATAAGTAGCTTTAATATTTTTATTTTAAGTTATTTATTTTTGCATGCAACTTTCATTTATAAAATAACTTCATTGTAAAAGTGATCCCCACTTATTCTATAAAAGTGGGTCACCTCATAGGCAACTTATTTGTAAAAGTGAGGTTATTAGAAGGAGGGGTATCACCACGTGGACCAACTTATACTTGGAACATGGCTCTTTGGTTACCATTTATTCATTTTTTCAAAAGGGCATAGCTTTCACATCCGAAGTCCATTTTTAGTGTCATTTTTTTAAACAAATTTTTTTTCCAAGAGCATTACATCGAGACCATCAGTTTCAAATTTTAAATCCATATTCTCTACATATTTAATATGGATTTTTCCAATGATCTTTTGCTTACTAGTACCAACTACTTCTCATGGAAATCCCATATGGAGGATGTATTAAGAAGTAAAGGATTGTACCGGATTACCTTGGGAAAAGAAAAAGAACTCATTGATGATGACACGTATACCAAATGGGTTAATAGGAATGATGAAGCATGCGGACTAATTGACATGTCAATCTCTCCTGATTTAAGGTTTCACCTTTAAGGAATTTAGGGCTGAGATAAAGCTTGGGAAAATCTTGAAGCTATGTTTGGTAAACACATTATTATTCGAGCTCACTAGTGAGAAAATCGGTTTATGACTTTAAGTCCAAATGTTTTTCATTGCATTGAATATTACTTATATAAGTTCAAAACAATTATACTTTTGTGTATAAAATGAAAACTAGATCTAAAATAAGGTCGATTCATATATGTTATTCTTGTTTTCAGTTAGTTAAATTATCTTACCTCTGCTAAATTAAATTATCAACCTAGGGATCGTAAAAGGATGAAGTGCAACGCAAAATATATGCAGGACTTAGCTTCCAATCTATCCCTAAATGACTATTATGCAAAAAGAAAAATTGTTCATTGCTACAAAAACAAAGTTGTTGCTCAGTTGCAGAAAGAACAGAGTAGTGCTAATGATCCAAAAATAGAGCTAAAGGAAAACAAATGTAATTCTAATATTTAAGGCCACCAATCTATTAGACTGATACAATGTTCTTTCAATCATCTATCCATGAAAATTCATATTGATCATAACACTCATTTATCCAATTGAGGACTGCCACATTAGTTATCTTTGTGTAAGTAGAAATGAATAAAATTGCATAAAGGGATTAACAGAATTCAGAATTCATAAATCTTGCAAATAGATAAGCAAAAACAAAATGCCAATACTAATAAAGAAAATGAAATAGTGTGCTCCTCCTCGGGGGGGGGGGCTCTTAGATCAGGGAATGCTATTGAAAGAAGTTGTATGAAATTGAACTCTTACATATGCAAAATCAACAACTCATATGATAGAACAACAACCAAATCTTTGTATTACTAGAAAATATGATTACAACAATTCTATAATGGGTAATGATAATAGTCCTCCTCTAAGGGTCTAATTGCATCTATTTATACAATGTAATCAAGATCACACAAATCTAAGTTACACGGATCTCAACCCATCTGCAACTACATTTCTGGAAAAAAAAATAGTTTAAAGAATCAATCATATCTCCTGGATCCTTCACATTTTGAGTAAACCCAATTGCATGGAATCTAAATGGACGCATCCTTCAAAAAACCCATGTGGTTTATTTTCAATGGTTGTCTTCATCTGCTTGCAATTGAGAAGTAAAATGGTCTCTCTATTATGGCACATATTTTCATAAAGTGTTTGCAAAGATAATAATATATGCATGCATCGACATCTCATGGGTATATGGAGGATTTGTTATCCACGTAATTGAGAAATTAATGACAGAATGCACGAATTTTTCTCATGCAATATCTTGTGTTGATTTTATAAGGCTGGCTTGAGAAACTCCGGCACATGCACATGTTTGATTGCAGGTTTGACTTCCCTTCTACATTGATCTGGAGGATCCATGGGTTGAGATGATAGATGGACAAGCTTCAAGTATCTATTTAGCATCTTTCATATGTCAGAACCCCAATTCTGAATGTACACAACTAGTCGAAGCTACAATTCTATCGTAGAAAACTTATTAAGTGGCTACAAAATATATAACTGATTAAAAATAATAACTAGTTAAACCAAATCGCATATGGAAGAATATTAAAGTGTTGAGAATGAACAATTTACCTTTAATATCCTTCAATAAACTAATTATGTAACTAATCAATATAATTATGAAAAAATAGGCCAATGTAATTTGGTTCACAATGGTAGGTTTTGGAGGAATGTTTATGATAGGAAAGTGACAAAAAGAGTATGATTTGAGGACCCAACACTTTTTAATCTCGGTAGTGCATATTCTATTTTTGTATCTAAATTTAATGCCACTAGAGAAGCTCTAGGGAGTGCTTATAAAAATCCCACTCTTGAGTCCTTTTGTGATTCTCTTATTTGAGAGAAAGATAATCTTGTGCAAGTTGGACTAATCAACAATGTAGGTACATCCAACAATTCATTAGTGGCCCAACAAAAAGATAAATCCAAAATCCCAAGAAGCAACATTCTTACCACAACAACAAGCAAACCAAGGGTCCAAAACCTCTCTGCCAACTTCTTCTCTTAATGGTGACAAAGGGGCAAAATCCAAAAGTGAGAAGACTAGTGACAGACATTGCAACTTTTGTGGGAAAGATGGTCATGTGGAGTCTAAATGTTTTAAAAATATGAAAGCCTTAGAAGAAATGATGAAGAATCACAACATGAGTATTGATTCTTCTTATTATTATTATTCTCATGGACATGCACTTTCTACTTCTAGTTTCTCCTTCAATGCAACTTCTACTTCTTCTTATGATGAGTGGATTATTGATTATGGAGTATCTTATAATATGGATAAGGATAAAGCCATATTGTCTAATCTTAATGAATGTAACACCAAGAAAATATGTGTTGGTGATGATAGATCTCTTAGTGTTGTAGGGTCAAGAATAGTTTAGGTAGATAATGGTCATTTTAATGATGTATTATGTGTTCGAAGTATTTCCTTCAACCCTCTATCAGTATATTAAATCACTCATCCAGGTGAAGGTGAAACTGTAGATTTTTCACCTCACCAAGTTGTAATCAAGGATCCAAAATATCCTAAGCATGTTCTTGCAACTGGAATTGTTGATAATATTACCAGGTTGTACAACTTTGACAACTTTGGGTCATCATATTTTCCATCATTTTTTTTCTCATAGCAATGACTTGAGAAAAATTTAGCATGAGCGATTTGACCATATAAACTATCGCTCATTACAACAACTATGTAATCAACATATAGTGACTAATCTTCCTCTTATTTCTTTCATAGATAGTGTTTGTGCCATTTTTGTTCTTGACAAAGATCATCCGAACAATTTTGACAAATGTGCCTCTTGGCATGCCTCGTCCCTTTTGCAGCTTGTTCACAATGACTTATGTGGTCCACTTTCTTCTCCTTTTTCTAGGTGCAAGTATTTTTTAACTTTCATTGATAAATTTTCCAGACGCACTTGGGTTTACTTCTTAAAACTTAAGAGTGAAGTGTTTGACGAGTTTTTGGCCTACAAGGCCCTTGTAGGAAAAAAATATGGACATTAACTTCAAAGGTTAAGAACAAATAATGGAGGTGAATATGTGAACAACAAATTTACAAGTTACTGCACCACACAAGGAATACAAATGCAACACATTGTAACATATACACCATAGAAAAATATTGTTTTTGAGCAATAGAATTGCACATTAAAGTAAATGGCTAATTGTATGACCAATTTAAGGGATTAAGTCTTAATTATTGGGCGGAATCCATTAATTGTGCAAATTACATAGTAAATTGCACTCCCGCAAAGGTTCTAGGAAATATAACACCAAAAGAAATATGGAATAAAGTTAAGCTAGATGTAAGACACTTTTGTGTATTTGGTAGTGTAGCATGGGCTCACATTCTTGATGAGAAAAGGAAATCTTTATAGCCTAAAAGTGAGAAGTGTATTTTTGTTGATTATTCTAAAGATGTCAAAGGTTACAAAATTCTTCAACCTCATTCGCCAATGGTTTTCTAATTATGGTTAAGGAATTAGGGTTGTTGACTAATCTGGGTCAATGGATTAGGGTTTTTGTATGTCGTGAAATCCTATATATTGTATTTTATTGTAAACAATGGAGACATGATGAATAAAAGATTAGAGGTGTGGCTCTAAACACGTTGTTGGTTTTTTCGGTTTGGGTTTCTAGGGTAAAATATTTGTGTAATGTTTGTGTGTACCATTGTATCTTTTCTTTTTTTATTAAGAATATATTTACAATAATTAATTGTACAAGGTTAAAATATACAATTATAATGTAATTATTATTAGAAGAGATTTTAAGTTTGGTGAAAATCTCTTGGTCTGTGAGCCTCATTCGATGTTTGTGCCTTCTTTGGCTCACGAGCCATCTTCGATGGGTGTGCAATATTATGTTCCTATTATGGTTTATTCTTCTTCAGATGATGACAGTGAGGATGAAAATCCACCTCCGTTTTCTCGTCTTCCTCCAGTTGAGTCTTGTTATCGCGGGATTTATACTTGCATAAGGCATGTTGGGTCATGTTGTCATTGATGCCAGGTTTGATTGATTGATGTCAAGTGATTGATTGATGTCAAAGGATTGATTGATTGATGATTGATGTAATATAATATGTATTTTCCTTGATGAGAATGCATAGATGAAGATGGATCAATGAGTTGTCATTGATACATGATGAAGA
>ML788138.1:365848-412769 GCA_009831015.1 Picea engelmannii | reverse complement strand
CCTTGAGTCAGTTTCTGGTGGAGCCCAGACGTGTTCATTTAGTGGCTGCAAAACATGTGATGAGGTACCTTAAAGGTACAATGGATTATGGTCTCAACTATGATGGAGATCATGACTTCACACTGAGTGGATATACTGATGCATATTGGGCAAGAACCGTTGCTGACAGAAAAATCACTTCCAGATGTTGTTTGAGTTTGGGATCAGCTATGATCTCGTGGCAAAGTAGGAAGAAATCCGGTATTTCTCTCAACACAGCAGAAGCAGAGTACATTGTTGCATGTTCTGCTAGCTGTGAAGCTATATGGCTTCGAAAGTTGCTGACAGGCCTATTTGATTTGGAGATGAGGGAAACCGCGATTCTATGTGACAATCAAAGCTGTATTAAAATGACAGATAATCCTGTGTTTCATGACAAGTCGAAGCAGATAGAGATCCGCTATCATTTCATCTGTGACATGGTACAAAGAGGATCCTTGAAGCTCCAATACATTAGCACGGATGAACATGTTGTTGATGTGATGACTAAGCCTCTATCTCATGTAAAGTTTGAACACTTTCGAGATAAGCTTGGTATTGTCCGAAAGGACCTTCCCTAAAAGGGGGAGTAGATGTATTCCTTGCTCTGACCTCGCTGTTAGACGTAAAGAAAGATGAGTCATGCTTCTGACCTCGTTGTTAGACATAAATCATGACGTTGTGTGATCCTTGCTTCTGACCTTGTTGTTAGACGTAAAGCAAGATGAGTTATGCTTCTGACCTAGTTGTTAGACGTAAATCATNTCATGCTTCTGACCTCGTTGTTAGACGTAAAGCATGATGTTGTGTGATCCTTGCTTCTGACCTCGTTGTTAGACGTAAAGCAAGATGAGTTATGCTTCTGACCCAGTTGTTAGACATAAAGCATAACGCTGATGATTCCTCGCTTCTGACCTCGTTGTTAGATGTAAAGCGATATGTTGATGTGTTCCTTTCTTCTGACCTCATTGTTAGACGTAAATCAAGATGAGTCATGTTTCTGACCTAGTTGTTAGATGTAAAGCATGACGTTGTGATTCCTCTCTTCTGACCTAGTTGTTAGACGTAAAGCAAGATGATGATATTACTTGCTTCTGACCTAGTTGTTAGACGTAAAGCAAGATGTAACTGACACTAAGCTACCAGCTTAACCGCTGTGACATTGAGCTAGTGTAGTACTATGATGTGAATGAGGTATCATTTTTTACTGATACATGTTTGATGCAGATGATGATAGAATTCTTTTGAGAATGATGATGCTGTTGATGAAGAAAACTTCTGATGACTCGTAAATATGCTAGCCAATGTTTCAAGATTATATTGACGATACTGTCCTCTAGATGCCACTGATGATGTAGACCTCTCTCGCCTGATGCTGATGAAGAATACCCTTCTTGTTAAGGGGGAGTGTTGAAATAATGTAACTACGAAGAGAATTCTTATTATTATTGGATTAAATCCCCATTGCAGATTAATCATGTCATTATTATTATTATTGTTATTGGATTAATCCCCATTGTGGATTAATCATGTCGATAATTTTATAAGGACCAAATCCCCTTTTGCGGATTGGTCATCGGATAATTATAAAGGGCAGAATAAGAAGTCGGCCCCAATAGTTATTATGAAACACCCATAATTAATTAAAGTTGGGTTTACCCACCCAGAGTGAGAGGTCGGCCCTGCCAGTGGTGACCTTTCACACGTGCCAGTTTTGTATATATAGGAGGCTAGCGCCTCACTTCTAACACAACTCACTTTCTCATTTCTCTTATGAGGCAAGCTGCAATTACCGGAGAGAGGAGAAGTCGAGTGGCGCATCTCTTGGGGAGGACTTTCTGTATTGGTTTGAGTTATCTCTTGAACATTGTCTAAGCTATTTATGATAAGGAAGTTTTTTCTAGGTTTTCTTCCCCTAGAGGGTTTCCCAGGATAAATGTTGTGTCTCTTGTGAATGTGTATTTCTCAGTGATCTTGTTCTTATTATGCTCTTATCTATTGAAATGCAAAGAACTATAATAATGGCATAAACATTAACACTTGCATGGGAATTTTCAAGAAGAAATATACATGGAACAACCTCCTAGATATGTCTAGAATGACTCCAACCTTGTTTTCCACCTTAAGAAATCTATTTATGGTGTTAAGCAATATCCTTGATATTGGTATGCCAAAATAGAATACTTTCTTATTGATACTGTCTTTTCTAGATGTCATTGTGACCCTAATGTCTTTACCAAGAAAGTATAAATCCATCGCATAATATGTCTTCTTATGTTGATGACCTTATCCTCACTGGTAGTGACCCAAAACTCTTAAACCATGTAAAAACCAACCTTAAGAATAAATTTGAAATTACCGACTTGGGCTATTTTTACTATTTCCTTGGCCTCCAAGTTTTGCAAACCAAGGAAGGATTTTTTCTTTCCCATTCTAAGTATGCTTGTGACCTTCTTCATCTCTTTCACAAGGAATATTCTAAACCAACTCCTTCTCCTTTCCAATTTGGAGTCAAACTTGTTTCCACTTGTACTTCTCCCAAAAATGTTGCCACTTTGTACTGTCAATTAGATGGTATCCTCTAATATTTTACTCATACTTTTCCTGGTATTTCATGTGTTCTTGGTCTTGTTTCCCGGTATATGAAAACACCCCATCAAGTTCATTGTAAATCATCTAAAAGGGTACTTCGGTATGTCCGAGGTATAGTGTAATTTGGGATACATTATAGCTTAGGGAGGACTCCTTTATTGGTTGATTTCATTGATTCATATTGGGTCAGTGACCCTGATGATCGAAAGTCTAATGTGGGTTATGTTTTCATACTTAGATTAAGACCTGTCACTTGGGAATGTAAGAAACAACAAGTTATTTCTCTTTCTTTAGTAGAAGCAGAGTACTGAGCAACAATTAATGCAAGTCAAGAAACCTTGTGGCTTCGACAAATCCTTTCAGAGCTTGTATTCTAGAATAAACATACAACCACCGTCTGGTGCGACAATTAGAGTGCCATCAATATCGCCAAATATCTGTCGCAACATCAACACAACAAACACATCAAGATACACATGCATTTCATCAAAAATATCATTCATGATCGAGTTATTGAAGTGCTCTTTTTCCCTACAGAAGATCAAGTTTCAAACATTTTCACAAAGTCTCTTACAGAAGAGAAGTTTTCCAAACTTCAATCCATGTTAGGAGTTTAAGAAGTTTTCATTAAGGGGGGATAGGATCTAATTCCTGCTTCCTTATCCTATTGTGTCACCTTTGTAAATCCTTCAATCCTATCCCACTTTGTTCTTAAGGCAGGATGTTAGGATATTTAGACACCTAGGAGTTAGTTAAGATCAACTTGGTCTAATGTGTCATTAGGTTAAAGTGTCCTTTTTAGTGTGTTTCTTTAGTATGCATTAGTACTTAGGTAATCTGATGGTCATGATATATTCTCAATATAGAGTGATCTGATGGTTCATATTCTCCTCGATTTTAACAACTATATTGATTCATGGCTTAACACTCGATTGGTCCATGATGTCTATTTAAAGAGAATGGAGGTTCATTTGTCGATGATTGATTGTGAGAAAATCTCTTGTAAATCTCTCTATAATATTTTATTTTTCATTAATAAATTTCTCCAAGTGGCCTCGTTGGTTGAGGCCATGGATGTTTCCCCACAAGGGTTTTACCACATAAAAACATCATTGCGTTGATCTTTGATCTGGTTGTGTGAGTGGTTATTGAATTTTTTCATCCTCTGTTGGAATACATGTGTTTTCGAACACTCTTGATAAGGGTTATATCCATAAATGAATAATCAATAAGACTAGTATCATAAATATCAAGATATTTTGTCAATTAGATGTGATTCAAATGGTTTTGATAAAAAATTGTTACTCTCCCCACCCATAATTTCTTAGTCAGATAATTGTTGATGAGATCTATATAATCTATTCATAATTTGTCGAAATGGCATTGTGCCAAAGAATAGAAAATCAAAAGTTAAAAATCAAAATCTTTTATAAGCATGCCAATCACATCCCAACCATAAACATAATCATAAGGTAGGGACTATTCCTTAAGATTAGGTTTACATTTTATCTAATTGATAAAAAAATTCAATACAATTTATTCAAAAGACATGTGTTACACTAATGATCTAGAAACTGAGTATGTACTAAGTAGGATGTACTTTTAACAATCGCACGTCTTGGAATTGTTAATATGACATAAATAACTCTCTATATATCTTTATTACAAAATACATGAATTTGTGATAGTTATTTTGTCAAAATAAAATTGTTAATATCACCTTGAGTTATTTTGAAGTTGTGATACTTATTTTCTCAATATAAAATAATTAATATTATCTAGAGGTTTAGGAGGCTAATAAAATTTATAATCCTCATCATTTTTTTATACTTTAGATATTATGGATTATCTTTGTCTATATGTAAATTGACGGATTTGTATCAATTCAAGTCCTTCTCTATACATGAAAAAACTAATTGTGTTGCATGATGAAAGAAAAGTAGACATAAATTATCTTTCAATGTGTTGGAACATTTGGTTCCATCATAAACCTCACCTTGTTAGTTAAGGGAGTTGATCAATTCTTTGGGTCGACGACCAACAAAACTCTTGGTTGATTGTGTCCACTTATTATCTCAGATCCACATTTTATGGATAGGCGCAACCAACTCCATCCTGATATTGTTGGTTTGGTCCATGACCAAAACCTATTTATAGACAATCCTTATGATCAGTCTATTATCATCAAGAGATCTATTTTCTCTCTCATCGAGTGTGCTCATGCTTCATTCCAACAATGTCTTTAGACACCACCACTACTCTTAGATCTATTCTCCTCTATAGTTAATGCTTGTACCAACATGGTATCAAAGTTGATGGTTCTTTGATATTGGTGCATCAAATGAGGATGAGACAGTGGTTTGATGCAGACTGGAGAAAACCCTTTCTTTTGTTGTGCACTCTAGGTATCTTTGTACATTCTTTGTATCGACTCTCGATTTGTAAATTTTCATACATCCCTTACTACACATATTTGTTACAGGGATTTATTTGATTGTGAAATCGTTTGACCAAAAAGGCATCGAACACAATTAAGGATTAGACAGTCGACTGAGAAAGAAGAGTTGTCGACTTGAGTCTCCCTCACATGACTAGACCTCTTACCAACTGGATTGTGCAAAAAAAAACATTTATTTCTACTCATTGGAGGCTCAACTTAGTTGTGGATCAGAGTAAACTCAACTATTTGACATCCGACCACCAAATTCATATGACTTAGTTGGATGAATTCATGGGTTCCCTACATCCTTTTTCTTGGCCCCTCATCGACTCAACCAAGAGTTTTAAAACTAATTACTTCTTTGACAAGAATCATGTCTCAACACAACCTATCCAAACCCAAGTCAACTAGTGCATGTTCAATTGGTGGCTATGATCGACTCAACCAAATCATCATGGATTTGAATCATTGGCTTGAATTGAATCCATTGCTTGTTAACTAGATGGGGGATTCGACCAACCAGAAAACCAACTTTCTAGAGCTATATCAACTAAATAAGGGTTCAACCAACCAGCAAGCCGACTTTCTCAACTCAACTTGATGAGTGTGTGGGTACCATTATCGTTTTGTGCACTCGATCACATGGATGCCCTAGCATTCACAGGTATCCTAGTTGAGTCAATGGTATTATAAGCATGAATTTTGTGGTGGCTTATTGGCGTGGCCACAATCTATCGGTGCCTTTGTATTGTTTGGATTTTAGGTTGAATTCAACATTGATCGAATGGTATATACAAATTTTCTAACTGGTATTATATGCATATAGTGCATGATCAACTATTTCCTTGGGTTGATTGATGAATATTGTCTTTCCTCTATGGTCAACTTATTGTCCGCCCTTTTATTTTGCATATTTAGTGCCTTTTATATTTCCCTCCATTGAAAATGAGAATTCTTGATGAAGATGAAGTCATGGTGCTTCAGAAACTGTAGGATATTCATGAGAAAAAGGCCATTTCCTTGGAAGAATATCATAACCGAATTTGCAGAGAGGTCACTAACTTGCAAAATTTCATTGCACATTTGAAAAATGAGAATCAATGATTGAAGAATGAACTAGAGACAACCCACACCCAACTAGAAGACGAGGCTTCCCTTATTCAAACCATCCTTCTGCAATGGTTTGATGAGAAATCTAGGAAAAAATTTCACCTAACAAACAATGGAAACCATTTTTCAAGATCTAGTAGATTATATTGACAATTAAATAGATATTGTTGATGATCTTGACAAGGAAGTGAAAACTCTTTCTCAAACAAAAAATGTTTCGTTGAAGACATAGAATGTAGAATTGAAAATTCAGTTGAATTTTGAAGAAAATGTGTTCCAGATTGCTATGGCTGAGCAATCTAGGAGAGATAATGCCATGGGGAACATCGTGGAAAGATTTTTCCAATCTCATGCAAACAAATTTTATCACATGTCTGACCTTCTTGAAGACTTGGAGGAAGAATTGAAATATCTTCTTCATACAACGAATACTACCTTGGGCATGGAAGTCAATCAATTAATAGAAACAAATGCCTAGTTGTCTCGTAGTTCCCATTTACAATCCTCTATCAATGAGATTTGTGAAGAATATGCTCCTCTTCAAGAAGATAACAACCATCAATTTGACGAATATCAAACATTAAGAGAATATTATGATGCCATATTGTTGCAGCTGATTGTGAAGGATGAGACTATTCAAGGATTGCAGGACTGCAAAAATAACCTTGAAGAACAAGTTCGTCGACTACAGAAGGTTGAGAATAATGTTGAGAACAATATTGATGTCGTTGAGCTGTCAGGTTCACCCATTTCTTCCCCACCCCCTAATGCTCTTTGCAAGAAATATTTTTTATGTGTTAAGACTAATGATTGTGTTGTTTCTCCTAGCTTTGAAAAACACACTACAGGTATAAGGTCTCGCCTACTTAGCAAGATGGGATACACTGGAGGAGGACTTGGGAAGAATGGATAGGGTATTGCTACTCCTATTATGCCTAAGATGAATTCACTAAGAACAAGTCTTGGATATGATGTTGATGTTTCCTCCTTGCCTACACCTTACTTTTTTGCAACCAAGGAAGTTTTATTTGTTGCAAGTGGAGTTCAGAATGATTTTCTTGAAGATAAATCTATTGTTAATTGTGTTGAACAACTTGATGAGATGGTTGTTCCCAACATGCCAAAATATAAGAATATTTTTATGGATGACCTTGCTACTAATATATCATTTTTTTCTACTCCTAAGAGTACACCAGAACCTGAACCTATATCTCTTGATAAACCATCATAGAAATGTGTGCCTTATCATCATCCTCTCCATCGAAGAAATATAAATCATGCTTTCATATTTTTGCAGATGATACGTGAAAGACAAAATCGTGGACCAATACTGACTACCAGACAAATGGTGGTTGGATTAATGAGTGATCATGGGAACATTTATCCATATGCTTGATGACTTCATACCATAGTGTATCGTCTGTTGTATGGTATTACAATGTTCCTCTTGAGTACTAATTGCTTTGCAGTGTTCGACCATAGGATCAACCCGACATGCCAATTAACTGGAGTTTGACTGGGATTTTGGTCGACTAAGGTTCGACCAGACAGTCAATTGGGAGATTTGATTGTGCATTCGTCAACTGAGTTTCAACTAGATATTGTTCGCCGATTGGTGCTTTGACAAAGATATATTGATTATCCTTTGATCCCTCGGCTGTGTTTAAGGGCGGGAGTAGTTAAATTTGTTGGTGTGTAAACCCAAATGATGTGCTATATTGTTTACTCAATTGCTTCTTAATGAATAGACTTGTACTTTCTAAGACCAACCGAACCATGTTCGACTGTGTTGTTGGTAGTTGTACTTATGATTATTGTACCTGATACAGATATTGTTTGGACACAGAGTATGTCTAGCTTGGAAGAGACTATTGGATTGACATAAATTGATTACAGTGTTACCTTTCTTGTCTAGTTTACTCATTGACTGGTTGATGATGTCTTATTATCTAGTCAACTGACAGACTGGGACTATTTTTGGACAACAATTTTGCAACTAGTTTGCAATGGATGACTACCTTTTTTTTCCTTGATCCATTTTGATGGTGATCAAAATTCCTTGGGAGTGTTTTTGTACTATCTTGTGGCCAACTTTTGCAGTAAGAACAAATTCATGGGGAGAGTTGTGCAATTTCTTTTCCTCAAATATGAGTTTACGAGGGGTGTTGGAACATGTGATTCCATCGAAAACCTCATCTTGTTGGTTAAGGGAGTTGACCAATTATTTGGTTCAGCAACCGACTAAACTCTTGATTGAACATGTCCACTTAGGATCCCAGATCCACTTTTTATGGATAGGTGCAACCAAATCCATCCTGAGATTGTTGGTTTGGTCCAGGACTGAAACCTATTTATAGATGATCCTTGTGATCAATCTATCATCATCGAGAGGTCTATTTGCGCTCTCATGCAGAGTGCTCATGCTTCAGTGTAACAATGTCTTTATATTCCACCACTGCAAATTTTAGTCGATCGTTGACCCAAATAGTTGGTCAAACTCCCTTAACCAACAAGGCGAGGTTTACTATGGAGCCACATGTTCCAACACAATGTTTTTTACAAAGAAGTGTAGTAACACTCAACATTTTTTATATTTTTTGCATTATAAGATATCTTCATCTATATGCAAATTGATAGAGTATCAATTCAAATTCGTCTCTATATATACAAAAGTTAAGTTTGTTGCATGATAAAAAAAATAGTAGACATCAATTATTTATTAAAAAAATTACAAATAATGTTGGACACACCGACCACACTGAGAGGGGGGGGTGAATCAATGTAGGGATATTTTTCAAACTTCCCTTCACAAAAATCCTTAGTTAGAAATCACCATTTATTCATCACGTACTTATTGTCATTTATAACTAGTTAAATGTTAACATATATAAGCAACATGTAACAACAACATATATCATCAATAAGTCATCACCACAAGAAACACAAAGAACACAAGATGTATGTACAATTTCCTTTTTAGTACAGACTACAATCCTTGGGTTATCAACAACAACTGAATAGAGTTACAACTCCACAAGAGCACCATCTCTACAATGCAATACTCGGCTTACACAACTTAGTACCAACTGAGAAAAGGAATCAATCGTCAATATATACCAATTTGTCAACAGGTATGTGACATGTCAGTAGTGCAGCACGCGTATGTACGTGCCCTACCAATATTACAGCTCACGTATGTACGCGGCCTGTCTGTACTATAGCCTGTGTATTCCTTCTGAAAAATTAGGGTTTTCTCTCCATGAAAAACTCAGATCCTCTACAACCTTCAGTCACATTCACTTATGTCTTTCACTGTCCAATATGTACCATAACCAATCTCAACACATCCATACTCTCCAACAACTAACTCATGCTCCTCAACCATACAATATGAATGTTACTCAAACATAAGTAACCAATATACTATGGAAACTATATCAGTACTAAAACATAAGAGTGTTTCTCACTCTATCAATCAATCAACATAACCATATCACCACATCCATACAAGGAATTCCTTATACATTCACCATAAAATAAGCAAGAGTATCCATCAAGACAACTATGTAACCATACCAGAACTTTTATGGCAGATCTGAGCCCATAGAATGTACATCTAGAACTTGCTTCAGACTTCAAGAACCTGGAATCAAATCACACCCAACTATTCATGAACTCCTCCAAATGTATGCACTCTTTTCTCCTTCAGCCCGCGTCTGTACACACTCTAGTTCACTTCATCCTGCGTATGTACGCTCTCTGGCCCACTATTTCTTGCATACTCCTTCAAAAACTAGTGTTTCTGAAATTCTGAAACTTTCGCCATCAAGATCTCAGACTTACGGAAACTTTGATGCATCCATGAGATCCTCCAGTCACACTCTCTCTCAGAATAGATCTTCAATATATTCTCAATAAATGTCTCCTACAAGAGACCCTTGCCTCTTATTTATACTCTCCAAGTAGCTTCCTTAGAAGCATCTTCTAGGCCACTTTGTCCACATAGCCACTTTGTCCACATAGTCACCTATGCCAACTTTGCCCAATTTTCCACTTGTCCATATATCTGATAGCCACTTCACCACTTAACCCACTTTCATCATTTTAGGGTTAACCCTCTTATAGCCACTTTCCATAATTATAAAGTTCTCCATTTACTTTATTATTTAAATAATCTTCTTTGACTTTATCACTTCATTTTATTATTTAAATAATTTCTTCTTTGTAATCACTTTGACTTCTTTGACTTTTTGGGGCTTCTGGCCAACATATGAAGGTCCTCCAACTTCTTAAGGCCATAACTCTCAAACCATGAGGATTTATGTGATGTTCCACATACCACCAAAAATGGCATGACAAGCACTATCCATCTAGGATAGTTTCACTAACAAATTCACCGATCTTCATATCATTATTCCACAATTAAGCATGGGTTCTCTAACCATACTAGTGGATAACTCAACTGCAAAGAGGCTTCCCATGAGGGCTTTCACCATAAGGGGACCACTTTGGAGTTCATCCATTTGTACTCCCTATCAACCATGACAAGACAATAATGAGTTGTCTTTACCTCAACCCAACCGGAATAACCCATGACAATACATTACTATGGCATTGTACCTTTGTCATTGATTCCATGCATGATCACATGATCCAACGATCAATACATGAATGCATCAAACCATCAATGAAAATACATTGATCCATCTTCATCTATGTAACACATTGATCAATCCATTGACAATACATACTTCATCAATATACTATGACAAGACATAGTTCCTTTGACATCAATCAATCCTTATACTTTTGACATCAATCCTTTGGCATCAATGAAAACATGATCCAAAAATATCCCTCTTTTGAATTTATGGCAATACCAACATTTATTTGAACACCAATCATTGATGGCAACATGTAGACAAGGCATTGCTCTACATCAATAGTCATCTCAATCACATCAATATGACTATCTCTCCCCCTTTAACATCAATGGGAAAGGGGATTTCTCTACTTAGGGTTGGTCCCCCTACCTGAATTCCATTGATATTCCTCTAAATTATCTCTCCCCTTTTGAACAAGGGATATTTATCTAATGTAATGCTGAAAACATATTTCCCATGTTCCCCCTGTGACCATCGCTTACCCCTGGAACGATGCCTCTGTTCTCTTTCTCCAAGTATAGGGATCTCTTTTAAGTATTTACCTTTGCATCTAATAAATATCTCCTCCTGGAATCATGGGAATAAGAATGACTCCCCCTATGGGTATGTCTCCCCTATATTCTCTGCAATATGAACAATATGCTACCACTATAATATGCTTATGTTGCAAATGTTACTGCTCAACTGGAACATAGATCGACTGCTCTTTCTATGACAATCCTTGGACCTGTCCATGTATCAAACTCGTGCCATACCATACATCATGAAGAAAAAAGATATGTCAACAATGAAATAGAGAATCATGAACAAAACATCAACCAAGTACATTTTGTGCCATATTGTGTGCCAACCATGCACAACACCCATGTACATCAACCATGTACATCAATACCATAGAATATGCCATAAGTTATAATCAATGGAGTGTATCAACCATATGCCTCTACCAACATGCCAACCATGTGCCTCAAACAAGTGTCATATCACTCATGATATTCCTCTACCATGAACCAGGTGCCACAACCATTTATCTCAATCAATCAAGTGTCTCAACTATATCATCCCATATATCATGTACCAAAGTATATGCTAAGCAAGTAATACCAATGGTGTACTTTATCCAAGTACTATCATCCACAAACATATACCATATATGAGTGTATCAACATGCCTAAACATGTATCACCACATGTGCCAAGCAAGTGCATCACCCATGCACCAAATTTAAACAAGATGAACTACATTCAAGATGTGTTCCCATACATGTATGCTATATCAACCATAATCCATGTGCTAATAATACTGCTAGTAGGTGCCTCTAACAATGTACCAAATGTGTACCAACCATGCATCAAATATAGATCAAGCTATGACTCATCAATGGTGTACAACATGACCACTTCATCAACTCATCAACTACATGACCCAATATGTAGCCCATCCATATGCCAAATGCATGAACCAAGATATCCAAAAAATATGCTTCTAATAATACATCATAAGATATATCAATGAAACTCAAATATGTATCATCCATGTATCCCAACAGATCAGCCTCAATATCCATTCACTACAACAAATATTAAGCATCCAAAGATACATGTACTAGAATTGTGCCTCAATATATCAATGATATCTCTAGCTAGCATCATCATGATATATCTCATAACCAAAGTTCCATAACTTCACTGTCACAACCAGCATTGTTCCTCAACAAAAAAATGTCTCAATCCACACTCTAGGGTTAGTACCATGCATCCAAGATAGTCTTTCAACACTCAACCATATGTCATCATCATACATACATAAATTATGTATGCCAACATGTAATCATGAAAACCTGCAACAAGCCATGTCAGATCCTGCAACAAAACATGTCAAAACCTACACCACAGAGTTATACCATCATACCATGTTGCAATTCATATGCATAGCCCTTTTCCCAAGGATTTTTCCACATATATGTGGCCTACTATACAGACAACTTGCATGTGTACGCGACCTATTCATGGGTCATCTTGTGTATGTACGCGACTATTACCATTGTAACCCATGTATGCTTCTAAAGATGACAAACTTGAGCTTCCCTTAAGTGTATCATTCTGTTCTGACAGTTCAGTTTTCTTCACCCACTTCTGAACGTGTCCCATCTTCTCAGAAGTTGAGCTCTGAGCTTCCATATTTTCAAAAATGTCTTCCTTTATTACCTCGTTCTTTCTTCTATTCATGCAATATGAGGTCCTCATCATGGACTGTATTCTTATGTTCCAGCAATTCTAGGATTTGTGGCCAAACCCACTACAGTTGTAGCATCTCATGGTGTGACAATGAGCAACAATGTGTCCTACTTGATTACATCTCCAACACCTTAGGGTGTTATGAAATCTTTCACTATATTTCCTTGTATAATATTTACATTCCAACGCTTTGTGACCATATTCATTACATGAGTAACAGTGACCATGAAAAACATTTTCATACCTTTGTTTTGGTGTCCATCTTGAAGGTGTCTTGAATTTGCTTTGAGATGTAAAGATGGATTCTTGATGTCTTCCTTGCTTTGTTCATTTGAAAGTTTCCTTCCCTTGTGTAGATGGTTGAATTGCAACATTATTTCCATCTTTTGAGAATGAGGGACTTACCTTATGCTTATTTGAGGTGCTTTCTTCAACATGTGTAGCTTCTTTGTTGTATCCAAGACCTGATTTATCATTTGGTGATCTTTGACTATCCAAGATCTCATTCAAGATTGTTGAGCTATTCAAGAATTTGTTTGACTTCTCCACTTTCTTTCTAAGATCAACAACTTCATCTTCCAACTTATGACATGACTCTTCATTTTCATTTACTTGATTCTTTAATAGTTCCTCTATCCTTTTGGATTCTTGAATTTGGGTCTTGATATGGGAATTAACTTCGAGACTTTTTCTAATCGCATCATCTACCTTCTTATGTTCTTCTATTTCATTCTTTAGTATTTTGATCTCTTCTTCTTTTTCTTCTAATTGAGTCTTTTTACTTTATTCTTGTTCCTTGAGCATTTCCTTTAACTTCAAGATATGCCTTTGATTATTTTTAAGAAAATTTTTAGTGTTCTCAGAAAGATAGCTATATTTTATGTAACAATGGTCATAGTTGTATAAAAATAGACCCCATTCAACTTTATTTTTAATCTTTGATAGTTCTTCTTCTATTTCTTCCATGGGATAACTATCAACTAACTCTACACAAACCATTTCTAGATTTTCTTCTTCACTTGTAGAGAAATATTCAACATCATCACCTTTTGGAATATTGCGATCAAGGGATTTTGGATATTCTTTACCTTCATTGATCTTGATGGAATTGTCTTCAAGGTCTTCCCTTTTGCTTTGGTATGTCTTCTCTAGCTTTAGCCATAGATCCTTGGAGGAAGTGCATTGTCCCATGCTCTCTTTGATAGAACTTGAGAGTCCACTAAGAATGGTATTGAGAGCCAATGCATCATTCTTCTTTTCTTCCCTTTGAGCTGCGAACTTTGACTTGTTCTTCAAAGGAAATGATCCACCAATCTTCAAATGCACTTTCATTTCTATTCTCCATGTTGAATAATTTTCCTCATCAAGGACTGGAACTTAATCATCCATTTGTGTGTCCATGGAACTCCTCCAAGCTTGTTAAGGATTATAGTGAAGGCCTGCTCTAATACCAATTGTTGGACACACCGATCACACTGAGAGGGGGGGTGAATCAATGTAGGGATCTTTTTCAAACTTCCCTTCACTAAACTCCTTAGTTAGCAATCACCATTTATTCATCACTTACTTACTATCATTTATAAATAGTTAAATGTTAACATATATCGGCAACATGTAACAACAACATATATCATCAATAAGTCATCACCACAAGGAACACAAAGAACACAAGATGTATGAACAATTTCCTTTTAATTACGGACTACAATCCTTGGGTTATCAGCAACAACTAAATAGAGTTACAACTCCACAAGAGCACCAGCTCTACAATGAAAGACTCAGCTTACACAACTCAACACCAACTGAAAAGAGGAATAAATCCTCAACAGATACCAATCTGTCAATAGATATGCAACCTGTCAGTAGTGTAGCACATGTATTTATGTGCCCTACTAGCCTTATGTCTGTACTACAGCCTTTGTATTCCTTTTGAACAATTAGGGTTTTCTCTCCATGAAAAACTCATATCCTTTGCGGGCTTCAGTCACATTCACTTATGTCTTTCACTTTCCAATCTATAACATAACCAATCTCAACACATCCATACTCTCCAACAACTTACTCATTCTCCTCAACCATACAATATGAATGCTACTCAAACATAAGTAACCAATATACTATGGAAACTATATCAGTATTGAAACATAAGAGTGTTGCTCACTCTATCAATCAATCAACATAACCATATCATCACAGCCATACCAAGAATGCCTTAAGAATTTACCATATAATAAGCAAGAGTATCCATCAAGACAACTATGTAACCATACCAGAACTTTTATGGCAGATCTGAGCCCATAGAATGCAGATCTGGAACTTACTTCAGACTTCAAGAACCTGGCATCAGCTCATACTCAAGTCTTCATGAATTCCTCGAAATGTATGCACTCTGTCCTCCTTCAACCCACATGTGTACATTCTCTAGCTCACTTCATCCTGCATATGTATGCTCTTTGGCCCACTGTTGCTCGTGTAATCCTTCAGAAACTAGGTTTTCTGGACTTCTGAAACTTTCGTGGTCAATATCTCAGACTTACGGAAACTTTTATGCGTCCATGAGATCCTCCAGTGACACTCTCTCTCATAATAGATCTTCAATATATGCTCAAGAGATGTCTCCTACAAGATACCCTTGCCTCTTATTTATACTCTCCAAGTAGCTTCGTTAGAAGCATCTTCTAGGCCACTTTGTCCACATGGCCACTTTGTCCACATAGTCACCTATGTCCAACTTTGCCCAATTTTCCACTTGTCCATATATCTGATAGCCACTTCACCACTTAACCCACTTTCCTCATTTTAAGGTTAACCCTCTTATAGCCACTTTCCATAATTAGAAAGTTCTCCATTTACTTTATTATTTAAATAATCCCCTTTGACTTTATCACTTCATTTTATTATTTAAATAATTTCTTCTTTGTAAGAACTTTGACTTCTTTGACTTTTTGGGGCTTCTAGCCAACATATGAGGGTCCTCCAACTTCATAAGGCCATAACTCTCAAACCGTGAGGAGTTATGTGGCGTTCCACATACCACCAGAAATGGCATGACAAGTGTTATAGCAAGATTTGCCTCACCATTGCTATCTTGCACAGAGGGCCTTTTCCATTTCCCTATGCAGACTTGTCATTCCTTTTTGATGAATCCAAAGCTAAAAATACGTATTTTTCCACATATACGTTCCCTATCTACCATACAGCATGTGTATACGCAGGTTGCTCCACTACAACCCGCGTACATTAGGATTTGTGCCAGAAAATACAAAAATGAAGTTGGGTTTCCATGTCACGACAGGAGATCTCTGATCCTTGACCTTCCATATACTGGAAATGTTCTGACTCGGCCCTTAAGTTTAATTTTGAAGGCTATAAGAGCACAATTCCAAGCTATGGAAAAGGAGAGAAAGCATTCAAATTTGAGAGAAAATTTACTCAGGAGAAATTTCTTCATATTGATTCTGCATCCCTTTGTCCCTCAAGTCTGAACACAATGTTCAACCCCTAATCTCTTTCCCTATTGTTGAGAGAACCCCATTGTCTATTTTCTATGATTGTGCCTTTGGTGGAGGATTGAAGTGGTGGAGACCCAGTTGGAAAGAACTTGGTTTCTTGGTTCTGAACCGTGCCGACACGAAAGTCTGTGATGTTATCACTTTTGTTGATCATTTATTAATAGAAATACTCTTTTTCCGTCCTATTGGTATCATGCAAATATATGATTATTATCCATGGGCATGTTTGTAATGTGTATTAATGGATTATGCTATCTAATGTGCTAACCTTTTATATTATCACCATATGCTTTCTCTACTTTCTTTTTGAGAACTTATCGTAGGTATAAAGTTTTGAGTTGAAGTGCTCAACGGTGGACATCTTCAAATGTTGGAACGAGGTAGGCTTCTTTTTTATCTTGCTTGCACATTGGTTTATATAGCATATGTTGGAATTGATTAGATTTATGCAGTCATACATGTTTGTTGTGGTTTACCCTGGCCATAGAGAGTTTTTCCCACATAATAGAATTGGTGACTCCACTAGGGAGAGATCTTCTTTCTAGGGTTGAAGTACTTTTTCTCCTTGCATTGATCTTTTTCCTTTGTGTTTCTTGTCGTATCACTGCTTGACAGACTCTGTTCACTCTGGGTTTGAGTTTTTAGCCTTTTTCCCTTGTCTGGCCTTGTTTTCAAGCATGTATGCACCTTTTTCCTTGACAATCGTGTATACATGTGTGTTGTCTCATTGCAAGCTACGTATATATGCACTGTTTGCTTGAACAGTCACGTATACCACTTTTCCTTGCATGTTTTCTTGGTTTTGTGATTATTGGGTGGGATTTGATAGTTGTTGATCCTTCTTTAGTCTCTGTAGTGCCTGTTAAGCTTCTCTGGGTTGTCAGGAAACCTGTTTGGAGTTGAATTTTTGGGCAGAGTCTTTCTCATTGTTTTTCATTTTTTATTTGTCCTTGAACTCTAGGTTGTTTGCTTGGCTACTTGGTATTCTGCTTGAATTATTATGTTTATACACAGTAAAATTTATATATCAGGTTGATTATCAATCCATGCATTTTATTTTTAATATATTGAAAATACAAAAAATAGGCATTTTACATTGCTTGGCATTTTTGTCTTCTGAATCTTTATCATTAGCTTAGTGCATCGAGTGAAAGATTGCATTTTACTTCTGAATTGCAGAGTTGAAATTGAAAATTGCACTGTTTTTATATGCATATCATTCATTGAAAAATTAAAATTAGACTTTGCATTATATTTATATTTATTTTCTTGTAGAGTCATAATATCATGAGTTTCACTTCCATGCCCTTTCGAGTAATCATGGCCAATAAAATTCACGCTTTAAACTAAAATTGATTAGTCATGATTTTATTTTTTAGGGTGCACAAACTAGTCTAGGATTTAGTGCCTTGGAATAGGATATTGTGAGTAAACTTTTCCAAGGAAATTAAATCAACATATGTGTCTAATACAGGGAGTTGAGAAGTCCATTGTATAATTGGTAAGATGAGGAGGCTCCGCTCACACCATAGTTAATCATGAGGTCGCGTGAAGTTAGTTGAAGGGATAACCCTCGGATACTCGCCTAGCGTCAGAGATATTTTTGTGGATTTATTCGTATTTCGGGATCTTGCTAGTACCCATACCTCTGTGAGAGGCGGTGCTTTCAAGGTTTCAGACTTTGCTACCCTACCCATACGGTAATATAGACTTACGACTGCTCACCTGTGCATTGGTTATATAGTGGTTTATTAGTTGCTTGACTTAGGTATCTCATAGGTTACATGCAGGGGTTATTTTGCTTGTACCCTGGGTCAGATAGGGGTCGGAAAACACACAGCCTTTATGGAAGATTACCTCTCCGGGGGGATCTTACCGACTAGTTTTTAAGCCCACGAGGGCCCCTATAACTGTTTATGTTACCTCTAAACTTTAGTGTGGAGTCTCAGGTCCCTCTTGGATGAGACATACCTTCTTTAGCGAGGGAGGCCACTAAGCCACTTTATCCCGTTTGCAGGCATATTGGTCGTTTGACTTTTGGTATTCTCTTTGAATACTAGTTGGCCTCAGGATATTTTTATTTTGTAGAGTCATAAGTCGTCGTGGAGTCAGACCAACATCCCTGCCAGTCCCGATGGTTGTTACAGTTACCACTGGATTTCGAGTTAGTTCCTTCTAAAAGGCATAGAGTTATTAGGAGTGGTCCACACACATCCACCTTTTAGACTTGTGGTTCCACAAGAATGAGTAATGAATCTAGTCTCCAGAACATTGGTAGTTCTTCAACTCCCATACCCACTATAGTTAATGGCACCCCTTCGACTCCTGCAACCACTACAGTTGCAGTGTCGGAGGCACATAGTGGTACTATGGCTCGGCTTGTAGTTAATTCTTCGTCTCTTGTTTTGAACCCTTTTGGGGGTCTTGGTCATTCATCGAGTTACAATGTTCAGTCCATCCCTATGTCTTCTAGTCTATTTTCATATGGTATGCCTAACTTCACTTCGCATTTTTCGACTGCCATCCCAGATGTTGGCCATAACGCTAGCATTGGCCTTGGGGGAACTACACCTCCTTACACTCTATTTCCATTTGGTGGTTCTCATATCCCTCAAACGAGTCCTAATATAGGAAGTGTGCCTAATTTTAACCCCTGGTCTAATCCTTTTACACCTGGATGGAACAACCAACCTAGCGGACAAGTTTTGTCCTATATCCCTAACTCCTCAGTGTCGATTCCAACCAATAATTTTGGCATGACAAATCCACTTCAATCCTCTAGGTTCCCGCTCGGAGGAGTTCAGTCTTACCCTTTGGGAAACCCCCAACCCAGATCCAATCCGGTTGGGAGTAAGTTTCATTACCCCCAACCCGGATCTTACCTGGTTGGGGGAAATTTTTATAATCCTCAATAGAACATCCCTATTGGAATGAGGCTCAACCCTCTTTATACGAATCATCCTGGAGGAGGGCCTTATAATTTCGAACAGGGCTATGGTTCTTACCATAATCCTGGATGGATTGCAGTTCCACACACACAATATTTCACGGGAGGTTGGGGCCAGATGTCACAACCCCATCTCCCTTTTCTAGCCACGCTTAATCTTCCATATGTGGCTAAGTTAATGAACAACCCGGTGAGTCATGATCCCACATGGCCCCCCATCCCCACCAAGCTTCCTTCAAACATCCCAAAGTTTGAAGGCAAGAATGGAAAGGAACCTGGTGATCACGTCACTACCTTTCACTTTGGTGCTCATCGAATTCTCTTAACAACGATTCTATTAGATTATGATTGTTTCAACGCACTCTCATTGGAGTTGTGGTGCAGTGGTATATTGAGCTATTGAGGGGGATGTATGGGTCATTTAAACTGTTGGTGATGGTCTTTCTTATCCACTT
Source organism: Picea engelmannii (assembly GCA_009831015.1). NCBI lineage: Eukaryota > Viridiplantae > Streptophyta > Pinopsida > Pinales > Pinaceae > Picea > Picea engelmannii. Next base: position 392,794 of record ML788138.1, on the reverse strand, counting down.
TCAATTACTTATTCGTTATGATGTTGGCCTTGAACTTTTGTTGACTTTATGCCAGGACACTACCACTCATATCTCAGATCATATCCAAGAGTCACGTAGACAGAATAGGTTGATTAAGACTCCTATACCCCCAGCCTTTCTTTTAGAATGGTGCCTTAAGTCTTTTCACCCTCCTATCTCGAAGGATGTTGCTACTTTTAGGGTTACCACTGAGGAAGAAGCCATTTTTAGAGCCCAGCAGTTAGATATGATATATTCTCAGTCTGGGATGTTATATCACCTTCTTCCATAAGAACCACGGTCAATTTACGACCCTAGGAAAAAACCCAAACCTCATGCCTATGGCATTGTAGGATCTGCCAATGTAAATTCCATAGACTCGGTGACGAGCCACTTGAAGACTTTGTCTCTAAACTAGTCTGTCGGAGGACTAGCTTCGTCTGTGTCTTCCAACCCCACTCATTCGGTGGATGTACATTCCGTGCAATTGTCGAAAAACCCAAATGGTGACCAGCAACCACATGGGAATAAAATGAAAGCTCGAAATAATCATAAGGGTGGGAAAAATGGTAATAAACCTAAGGACAAAGATAATAATGGGAAGCCGAATGATAATGTTGGAGAGGGAAAGAAAGAGAAACGTAAGGTGAAGTTTCCTTGTAAATTTTGTACCGATGACCAACTTATGCATTTATGCCCCAAACTCACGGAGACTACGAGGCTTTTGAATCTACTACCCACTATGCTGACAAATCTATTCCCACATAAACAACACTTAGCCTCGATCTCTTCGAACGCCGGAAATGCGGTCGGTGGGTGTCAAAACTCACCATCGCAAGATGGCGACTGTATATGCATCAATATGGTCGATGAAAAATCGATGTAGCCACCCGATATCGAGATTATAGCTCTTCGCAAGCTAACTCTGGTATAGAAGCTCCCCCTCCCCCTCTGGAGATGAACTTACAGATTGAGAAACCAGAGCCACCGCCTTGTATTCTGAAAGGAGTACTTAAGTGCTCTACCCACAATCCTAACGCTAGAGCCACCCAAAAATACTCTATTGTTGAGGATCTGGGCCAAACCCCTTGTGCGATGTCGGCTTTGTAGGTACTCCAGATGTGTCCTTCACAAAGGTATTCCTTACTCTCTGCTTTAGGATCTCTGGAACCCAGTGGCTCAAAATTTATCAATTTTGATGTCACAGATGTAAAGCCTCGCTTACCTTACCATGTTGCTTTCCAAATCCACGTGGAGTATTCCAAGTATACCATCAAATGTACAGTTGTTAATGAAGGTGTTGCCACCTACATGATGTTCCTGGTCTGTTGGAAAGATCTTCGTTCTGCGACCATTTCCAAGTCATTGAACATGTTGACTGCATTTGACGGTCATTCCTTCCACCCTCACGGTATTCTCCCTACCTTTCTGGTTCAGTTAGGTGGGAAAACGGTAGAGGTGGAGGTAGACGTAGTTGATCTGCCTCTTGATTATAACCTATTACTAGGTCGTAGTTGGACCTATGCTATGGTTGTTGTCGTATCATCCATCTTTCGTACGCTTTGTTTTCCTCATCAATGGAAGAGCGTGACCATCAACCAGTTACCCTTTGCATACTCTAGTCCTAATGCATCTGTCAGACCGTCGATCCCTGTGATCGACAATTCTCAGCCAGCAATTGAGAATATCAGTGTCGGAATATATTCTTCCCTTATGGGTACTTTTGACTTCTCGGCATTGATTCACCATGTTTACGCCATTTCTAGTAGGCATGATTCAACAGGGAGGTCCATCCCTTTACGCACTTCCTATTTTAGTGATACATGGACCCTACCTTCCCCGACTTCATCATATGAAGGTCAGTCACATGCTGGCATGGCCATGCCACTATCGACAGTGGATATTACGTATCAAGTTGTTCTTGATTCTTCCACCGACCCTGATCTTGTTACCTCGTTGACGGACGAGGAGGATCATGTTCTTAGGCCTGTATGGGCCACCTCGTTGTCTTGTTCACATGATTTCCTAGATGAGACTTTTCCTTCGGATGAATCCATCCTTGAAGCCATGAATGGTTCCAATGGACCTTGGGATGATATGCATCATCGATCTTATTTTCTCCCAAGTCTTTAAAGAATCGAGCAATATAACTTTTGATCTACTTTGAGTGAGATAGTCAGTCACGTCATGGTTCCAGTTGATACGCATGGCATTTATGCCGAAGGAAACATGGCGATTATTTCTCCTACCGTATCGATCGGTATCTCTCGTACCCCTGGCAAGGTTGAAAACGTAAATATAGGTGTGGATTGTTCACCAGAAAAAATTCTGATCTACATCGAACTCTTCAAAGAATTTCAAGATGTATTTTCTTGGTCATATGAAGAGATGACAGGGATTGACCCTCGTATTGTCAAACATGAGATTAGAACTTACCAGGATGTTAAACCTGTTCGGCGACATATTAGAACTATGAATCCTAGGAAGGCCCCTGCTATTAAAGCAGAGGTGGAGAAGCTACTTAATGTCGGCTTCATCTACCTGGTACCCTTGACCGAATAGGTATCCAACCTCGTTCCTATGAATAAAAAGTAAGGAACCATCCGTGTATGTATGGACTTTCGCAACCTAAACAAGGTTTGTCCAAAAGATAACTTCCCCACACCTTTCATCGATCAGATTCTCGACGAGTGTGCGGGAAGCAAGATATTTTCTTTTATGGATGGATTTTTAGGGTATAACCAAATACAAATCAAACCTGAGGACCAACACAAGACGAAATTTATTTTTCCTTGGGGTACTTTTGCATACCGAAAAATGCCTTTCAGCCTTAAAAACGTCGGAGCAACCTTCCAACATGCCATGACTTTTGCTTTTCACGATCTGAAGTACAAATTCGAAGCCTACCTTGATGATCTTGCTTCTCACTCCCACAAGAGAGTGGATCATGTTATGCACCTTCAACTAATTTTGGAAAGATGTCGTTATTATAGAATCCGGTTGAACCCTCATAAATGCATCTTTTGCGCTAAGTCTGGTCGTCTTTTGAGATTTTTAGTTTCTGATACCGACATCATGGTAGATCCTCTTAAGGTTGAGGCAATACTTCAATTTCCTCCCTCGCGCACGATTAGACAACTTAGGGTTTACAAGGGAAAGATAACTTTCTACATCGGTTCATAGTGAATTATGTCAATATCACTAAGGGTTTCATGTGCCTCTTGAAGAAAGACGCCCCTTTTATCTGGGATGAGCGAGGCCAGGAGTCTTTTGATGCTTTGAAGAAAGACTTGGTATCGGCCCCTATGTTGAAGTCTCCTGACTACAGTAGAGATTACTTGCTTTATACTGTCGCATCTGAAGAGACGATTGGTATGGTTATAGTTCAGGAGGATGATGATCTCTATGAGCACGTCATCTACTATATTAGTCGAAACTTAGTCGGTCCTGAGCTTAATTACTCTCATGTTGAAAAGCTATCTTTGGTTATCGTTCACGCAGTCCAACATTTACATCACTATATATTACTTTGCAAGACTACTATGGTTGTTGATGTCAATATGTTTCAATATGTCCTTACCAGGCATATCATAGGGGGGAAATATAATAAATGGATTGTCATTTTACAAGAGTTTGATCTTGACTTCGCTTCGGCGAAGTCCAAGAAATCACTAGTCTTTGCAGAGTTAATATATGATTTTCCATGATTAGACGAGGATGTTATCCATGTTGATTCGTTTTTGGATGAATGCATTTTCCTTGTCTCATCGTCGGACCCCTAGTATGGAGACATTGTTCTCTATCTTTAGAACTTGAAGTTCGCTCAACATCTCTCGTGAGATGATCGATGTTGTATTAGATACCAAGCTAAGAAGTATACAATCGTCGATGACACTTTGTATCACCAAGGAATAGATGATCTCTTATGTCATTGTTTAACTCACGAATATGTCGAGTCAGTCCTAAACGATTTCCACAAAGGGGCTTGTGGTGGTCACCTATCCAGGCTTGCAACAGCCCAAAAAATCTTGTGAGCTAGTTATTTATGGCCTACTATGTTTAAAGATTGTATTGAAGCATTTAACAAGTGCCACCCCTACCAGGTGGTCACTCAGAAAATAGTCTCGCACCCAGCCCCCCTTCACCCAGTCATTATCGTTGGTCCCTTCACCAAGTGGGGGGCAGACTTCATCAATTGCAAGCCAACTTCGACTAGGGGGAATCAACATATTATCATGGTCGTCGACTACTTTACTAAGTGAGTTGAAGCCATGCCTACCATGAAATCCAATGGGAAGACTACATCCTTCTTCGTATTCAATCAAATTATTTCCCAGTTCGGTATCCCAAGTGACATTGTCGTTGATAATGGCAATCACTTTCAGAACGAAATCATGGTAGAACTAGAATCTAAGCTGGGGTTTACACGTGGTCATTCCTCTCCTTATCACCCCCAGAAAAATGGGCAAGTAGAGGCCGTCAACAAGTTTCTCAAGACCATATTGAAAAAAATTGTCAGTCAGAGTAAGTTCGATTGGCACATCATGTTATATCCCGCACTTTGGGCATACCGAACCACAGTTAAGACTGCCAGTGGTTTTTCCCCTTTCCAGTTAATGCACGACATGGAGTCAATTATTCCTATCGAATGTGAAATCCCTTCTCTTAAGTTAGCAGTCGTGCTCCTACCTGACACTTCAGATCTAGAGCGGCGCCTTGTGCACCTAGAGAGTCTTGACGAGTAGCGTCGGGATTCCTTTACGACTATTGAGGAAAACAAAAAATGTGTCAAGGTCTAGTACGACAAGTTTGTCTGTCATCATTTGTATGCTGAGGGTGACTTGGTCCTCTTATATGACCAAGCCAAAGAACCGTTGTGGGAAGGCAAGTTTAAACCCATGTGGCGCGGTCCTTATATCGTGCGACATGTTCTAGAAAAAGGAGCCTATGAGTTAGAAGATTATGAAGGGAATGTGTTGGTCGAGCCCAGAAATGGGCTCTACTTGAAAATATATTACGCTTGAGCCCTAGGCTTGAGCAGAACTCTTTCTATACTAATGTAATTTAGTATATACATATATTTAACCTTTCTTTTTGTCTTTGTCTTTCTTATCGATTTTTCCATTTATTGACAGATGTCAACGGAGTCTTCGGTCTACCTAGGATTCACAGACGGAGCCAATCGTCATACATGGAACTTGGCTTCCACCGCTTGGGTGGTTTACTCACCCAAAGGTCTGCTGGTGTCTTCAGGTGGCATATGCCTAGGGCCATCGACTAATAATGTGGCTGAATATAGTGTTGTCATAAAAAATTTGCGCGATGCTATCTCACATGGTATTCTCTCTTTAGAGGTTCACCTAGATTCCCAGTTAGTAGTATGTCAGTTGAACGGTCGTTACCCTGTGCATGATCCTACTTTACTCCGACAATTCCTACAGGTACGTCTTTTATAATGATGGTTTGATTTTATCACATATTATCACATTCCTAGGAGTGTTAATCATGTATCTGATGCCTGTGCTAATTATGTTTTAGATTGGCATTTGTCACATTAATAAAGCAAAGAAAACCATCAAATCAATGTACACATTGTAATATATAAGTAAAGCCAAAGATCCATTTTTATATATTTCAAAAATATGGTGTTTATATTACAAAATTGGGGCTAAGACCATCAATACACATATACAGTCGGTATACAAATCCCACAGAATCTATGTCTATGGCACCGGATGTGTGTTATGATAGCAAACCATGGAACTTGCAAGGCACTCAAAGAGTCATACCCATGCTCTAGGTACACCAACCACCTGTCGTTACATGGCTTCATGTAGATCCTCTACCTAAACCATTGGAATCCTCTGAGTCAAATGAGACAGGTTGCCCTGGACGTTTTATAAGACTCTCTCGTCTTCTCCTCCCACCCCCTCATCACCCTGGTTCCTCCGTCGATGTCGAGGTAACCCCACCAGTCATCGCAGACCCAGGTCAGCATCACACAAGTGTCTAGTTAATACTTAAACACCACCCAAAAATATTTTTGTCTCATAATGCAAAAATACAAAAAAATGAAATATTTAAAAAAAAATCACCTATGTCACCGTACGGTCCCTGGTGAAAGTGGAATATCTGGATCTCCTCTGAAATCGATCCCCACATAGGGATAGTCATCCAGAGCGATGACTTGTCGCTTCCACCAGAAGAAAAAATCCTCGTTGTAGGGTGTTGGCACCCTACCTCCCCCTTTTCATCTCATGACCTCGGTCCACCATGTCATGGTTGGATCGTGGAGTCCTCTAGGAAGGATCTCCACTCTAGGTCCCAAACCTGGAACCCGCTCAAAAATGAAACTACAAAGAATAAAGGCAAACCCGAAGTTTCACTTACCCCCTTGTTTGCACTCTGTCAACTGACCTTTCATATTGGTCAGTAGTAAGGTATACCAATCATAGACAGTGGGTCTCACACACTGTACTGCATAAAACATGAGAGACCTCGATGCTTGGTGCAACGAAGACGAACCTGTGATCCTAGTCAATACAAGCACGATGATCTTTAGGTTGAGGTTATTTATTGCCCAGATACAGATTTGACTTCCCACCTTGGGAGTCCTCGCTACACAGTGGGCATCGATATACTCCTCGGTCTTCATCCCACTCCCTGCTCCACGTGACTTGAGGTCTACAACCTCTCCTCGGCATGATAGACCAGTCAAGAAGTAGATGTCCTCTACTTCGATGCTCAATGGTTATCCATCAAGGATAAATATTTCACTATTAGGATCCCAGTAACCCACCAACATCTCCAAAACTTATACAAGACACATATTTTTAGAGCCGCTTGAGCCAATGGATCTTGATCCATAGCTACATCAATCTCCTCATGTTCTGGCTCTCTCCATTCAAGAACCATCCTGCAAAGGACAAATTAAATTTTGAGTTAGAACCCTCTTTTTTGGTCATTTGTGTGCCTGTACGTGACTTCCTTTGAATATAGTCATGTGTAGGGATAGATATACGCCCCATGTGGTTCACACAGTAGTGTATACCTCGTAGTATACACGACCTAAACAAAGCCAACCCACATACACGGAAATCCACATTTTACACCCTCAATAACTAAAAAACTGGAACCTAATTCAAAAATGCGATCCACTGAATTTGAAGAGGATGAGAAGTAGAGTTACCTAATCCAGACCGTTCGTGATTTTGTTGCTTGATGCTCCCGCAATCGTCATTTGAATCTTGGAGGTATTTTGGTCCAAATTGCACTATTTGGGTAAAAATCAAAATAGTATAGTAATTTTTTATTTTATTACTATTTATAAGTTATTTTTACCCACTTTATATAGTTTCATGCCATTTTTTCACCTAATGGACTAATAAAAGAGTGGTTTTGAGCTATATTTTGTAGTTTTGACCCGGATTTCTTGTGGATTTCAACATTATGATTGGTCGTTCGTCACCTCAGACACGTATTTTCATAACCTAGCATATAGGATAGGTATCCACTCCATCGTGCATTTTTTCATTATCCTGTAAACACTTATTTTTATGCCTTAGGTACAAACCCATTTGTCGTGACATAGAACCTTATGTTTTCTATAAGTAGTGTCGCTAATAAATGGTAGAGACTTACCAAACATGAGCGCCCTAGTTAGATCCTCTTTGTCATTTGGTTCCCATGCCGAGTTTTTCTCTTAGGACCGGGATTACATTATAGCTTGATACATGACTTTATGATGAGCCTCATTTCTCACTCATACACATGCAGCTTTATCCCCCGCGGACTCCCAAAACGAGTCTTAGTTAAGCTCTTTTCCGACTCGTCTAAAAACTGAAAATATTGTCGAGTGATTTGTCCCTTTCACACTCGTTAAATTGGATTTGAAAGGTCGTGAGTCTTAGTTAAGCTCTTTTCTGACTCGTTACCAAAAATAGAAAAGATCGACGAGTGAACTTGTCTTTTTCACACTCGTAAATTGGATTTGAAAAGATGCCTATTTGGCACAAGTTTATCCCTTTTTCACACCAAGTAGACTAAAAGACATAAAAAAGGACATTTTTTGGCATTAAGTTGTGATTTCATCTCATGCCCTCACTTGCATTATTGAACCTTTAGCCGGTTCTATTTTTGTGTTATAAACTGTTGCCTAAGCAGTTTTTGCATCCTCAACCAAGCAGAGCCTTTTTTATATCCTTCACAATTTGACAACCTATACCCTGGAGGGAACATCACCCTGAGTGCCCATCTTCGGCATTCATTTCCTTGCATTGAACATAGGTACGTTCCACTGCTAGAACTAGTTTTGCTTACTTGCGACACTTGTTTCCTCCTTTGTATCATAGCATTCATTTGTTATGAGAAAAAAAAAATACGGGCGGGAAGAGAGTACTATATTATATTTGGCAGCAGTCGTGTCTCCTTTGAACATAGCACAAAGTTATTGAGTCCTTGTGTCATCACAATTTTGGGTTTAGCATTGCCTTAGGAAGTTGATCTTGTTACAGAGTTTTCTCTACTGACTGGTTACCCTTCCAGTCCCTATAGAGAACATTATTGATGCCTCCTGCATCTAATAGTTACATCATTGAGTCTATGCTGCCAGAGTCTACCATATGTCTCATGCTCTTGTTCAAAGGAAGTCTATCAACCTGTGTTAGCCATTCCTCAGAACTCTTGACTTTGCATGTCGGCCACACCCTTAATTTGTCTTAGAATCACATGATACTATGGTCTTATCATGCACCCTGGCCCCACTTTCATCATTGGTAGCTCACCTTGAACCCAACAATCAATATTTCATCATTGGTCGTTGACTAGGTGGTTTCCCTTATGTTCGACGGCAAGAAATCTATTCACACTTTGGGATTCATGCAATGTCTTGGATTCCATTAGCCTTATTGGTGGATTCCTCACCTTTGTCAGCAGTTTTCATCATTGGATGTTATTCAGAGAGTATTTTTCATGTACTGCTTGCATTTGGCACACGTGAAAGACGCATAGGGTCGTTGGTTCATGAACATGTTCTTCGTCCAATCTCCACCAAATTATGAAGCTCCTGCTTTGTTCCTTGTGCTGACTGATGAGAGATGCCTTAATTCTCTCATTTCATCGGGTCTCTTTCCATCAACTTCAGCTCATTTATTCTGGATATGAGACCTAGATTTTTATGAGTACCTTGAGACTTGCAGTCATTAGTGGTAGGCTCTCTCGCCATTGACAGATGGGAATACATCAATGTCTCCTGATCAATGGATTCCTCAGGTGTTCGACATTGACTCCTTTATTTGCACTTGTAGGAATGTGCTCGGTGCCTTGATACCTACTTTCATTATTGGTAGGTTGTCTTGCGTTTGTTAATGGTATACCTCAATGACCGGTAATCAAACGATGTCTCATTGTGATTGATCTCAATTCCTTTATTCACATGATGTAGACTTGCACCTTTCGCGGATGTGTAGAAGACTTGAATACATCACTATGTGGTCGTAGTTTTCCTGAGTTATTGCTTCCTTGTCATTGGACCAGCACCTATTTGACTTCAGTAATCATGGGACATTAGATTATACTCCATTGTATACAGATATCTTCAGATTGGTTTTGAGACTAGTTCTACTGGGCCTTGTTCGTGATTATGATAGCTTTTGGCATATAACTGCATTTGTATTTTCCTATTCATGGACACGGACACTTATTTGTTATATTTTCCACATGGATCTGCATTGTATTCTATTGGCAACCATGTATGTAAAGTCAACACAGAATGTAATGAGCAACTAGTCTTTCTAGTTGGGTTTACACCACTCCACTTATGGGTTGTTTATAATGCATTTCGGCCATCGCATATACTCCTCTAATCTCACACATTAGGGGGCATCCGTTATAGCAATATTTTCCTCACCATTTCTATCTTTCATAGAGGGAATTTTTCCATTTCCCTATGTAGACTTGTCATCCCTTTTTGATGAATCCAGATCTAAAAATACATATTTTTCCACATATATGCACCCTATCTACTATACAACATGTGTATACGCAATATTCTCCACTACAACCCGTGTACATCGTAATTTGTGCCAGAAAATACAAAAATGAAGTCGAGTTTCCATGTCATGAAAGGAGATATCTGATCCTTGACCTTCCATATACTGGAAACGTTCCAACTCGGCCCTTCAGTTGCATTTTGAAGGCTATAAGAGCATAATTCTAAGCTATGGAAAAGGAGAGAGAGCATTCAACTTTGAGAGCAAAGTTACTCTGGAGAAATTACTTCATATTGAGTCTGCATCCCTTTGTCTCTCAAGTCTGAACACAGTGTTCCCCAAGCTCTTTCCCTATTGTTGAGAGAACCTCATTGTCTCTTTTCTATGAGATTGCCTTTGGTGGAGGATTGAAGTGGTGGATACCCAGTTGGAAGGAACTTGGTTTCTTGGTTCTAAACCATGCCGACACGGAAGTCTATAATTTTATCACTTCTCCTTATCATTTATTAATAGAAATACTCATTTCCCGTCCTATTGGTATCATGCAAATATATGACTATTATCCATGGGCATGTTTGTAATGTGTATTAATGGATTATGTTATCTAATGTGCTAACCTTTTATATTATCACCACATGCTTTCTCTACATGATTTTTGAGAACTTATTGCAGGTATAAAGTTTTGAGTCGAAGTGCTCAACAGTGGACATCTTCAAATGTTGGAACGAGGCAGGATTTTTTCTTATCTCGCTTGCACATTGGTTTATATAGCATATGTTGGAATTGAGTAGATTTTTGCAGTCATACCTATCTTTTGTGGTTTACCCTGGCCATAGAGATTTTTTCCCTCGTAACAACAAGCACTATCCATCTATGATAGTTTCACTAATCTTCATCTCATTATTCCACAATTAAGCATGGGTTCTCTAACCATACTACTAGATAACTCAACTGAAAAGCATCTTCCTGTGAGGGATTTCACCATAAGGGGACCACTTTGGAGTTCATCCATGTGTACTCTCTATCAACCATGACAAGACAATAATGAGCCATCTTTACATCAACCCAACTGGAATAACCCATGACAATACATTACTATGACATTGTCCCTTTGTCATTGATTCCATGAATGATCACATGATCCAATCATCAATACATGAATGCATCAAACCATCAATTACAACACATCTATCCATCTTCATCTATGCAACACAGTGATCAATCCATTGGCAATACATACTTCATCAATATACTATGACAAGATATAATTCCTTTGACATCAATCAATCCTTAGACTTTTGAAATCAATCCTTTGACATCAATAACAACATGATCCAATAAAGAATCGTAAAAATTTAAATTATTGTTTTAAAAATAACTCATAGAGAATAATTTCAAACTTAATATGCCTTGTATGACTATATGAAAAAAATTTCAAATAATAATTTCAAATCTATCTAATGTGCCTTGTGTGACTATGCAATTAAGTAATATTAATTGTGCTACAAAATGGAGAATGAGAAAAGAGACAAATCCATTTCCAACAATAAAACTCGAGAAGGTAATTGTATCTAGTCGATGATATAAAGCAAGTGTTAATTTCAAAAACAATTTATTTGCAATTACTTAAATAGGGCCATAAAGGGGCATAAACTCTTGTAATTTGTTAGTTGATCAAGCTTTGAATGGAGACATAAAGTATTGAAGTTTATTGGTGGATGAAATAAAAGGCTTATCATTACATGTTGTTAGAATGGAATGATCAAGTTGCTCATATGCATGGTCATGTTTAACTATTATGTTGTTGAGGGCATCTCAAGGCTATCATAAATGTAGTGTCTATGATTGTGTTTAATTGTCTAGAATATGTCAACTGTTCAAAATATAATTATAATGTAGTATTTATTATTAATATAATTTGTAAAAAAACATAAAGACATAAATTGTTATCTATTATTTATTATTAAGACAATTTGTAAAAAACATTACATATGCTTTGAATAGAGACATAAGCTATTGAAGTTTAATGGTTAATGAAAAAAAAAACTCATCATTGCCTCTTATTGTTTACATGGCTATGTTTAAATATTATTATTGTGTTTAAATATTATGTTTTTGCGGGCATCTCAAGTATACCATAAATGTTTTATGGTTGTATTTAATTGTTTAGAATATATCCACTATTCTTAATATAATTATAATTTAATATTCATTATTATAGAGAGAAGTAGCCAACACGAACTTGGGGTTTTGGGGTCTACAGTTAAGGTCTTTTTTAGTCATGAGCACATGGCTCGGGGTGCCCTCCTCGTGACCATGGGCCTGAGCCCCCTCTCATGTCCCCTCTATGTTTCATGTTTTCTATTCTCACCCCGATGGTAACATTTTTCCCGGCCTCCCCCTCGTTTTTGTGGCCCCATGTGACAGGTTGTATTGGAGGACAGATGGAATCCTTGTATGGTGATGAGGTTGATTATGGAATCATCCCATCACATGGGAAGGCTTTCCTCCCACAAGTGGAGTTTTTGGAGTGCACAAAATCCTCCCCTTACCACTCTAGATGGAAGCCAAACAGGCATTTCGAGGGAGCAAGAGTTAATGCACCACACTCGAAGGATGGATACGATCTAGAGGGTATTATTTATGATGGTAAGTCTCTGGATAGGAAAAGGATTGGTAACATCCAAATGAACCCTCTATTTTCTAGTTATCCCTCTCCCACGAAGCTCAAGGCAGGGAATGTTGGTAGTCTACGAGGCGAATAAAGGAAAAAGGATTCATATGTTGGTATCAAAGGCCATGAGAACACTAATATCTCTTTTCTGAGAAAAAATCCCTCAAGTTGCATCCGTGAAAAAGGGGGTCCTATGAGAATGGTGGTCGGAGAGGATATTGCGATAGAGGAAATCACTCGCTTTGAGGGTAAACTTCTAGTCAAAGATTTAATGGGAAATCTCCTAGCCTCTTGGCTCTCCAATCATGGATTAACTAGGAATGGAATCCTCTATTGGGTTACCTTCCTGAAATTCATGTCCCGACAAGGGGTTAGGTTTCTTTTATGTTGAAAGATGAAAAATATTGTGCAAAACTCCTCCAAAAAAGTTGGTCCTAGGGCCCATTAGGTTTGTTTCTAAAACCCTGGTTGGTTGATTCTGATCCATCAAGAGAGTCGGTTTTAGTCTTGAAATTTTGGGCCATCTGTCTAGTCCTACCCCTAGCTTTATAGACAAGGGAGGATCTTGAGACTATCAGAAATAAACTAGGTTCTTTTGTGGGTCTCGAGCCCAATTGGGTGACAAAAAATGATTCGTGTTGGGCCTGGATCCAGATAGAAGTAAATGCGTGAGAAGGCTTGGTTGGGAGCCTTGACATTAGTTATGGGGACATCACTTGGCATCAGAAAGTGGACTATTGGAAAATCCCATTCTGGTGCCATGGGTTCCATGAAATCGGCCATCTAAAGTCCAAATGCTCGAAGCCTGCTCCCTGGGGCCAACCTCCACAAAAGGTCTGGAGAAGGAAGTCCATTGTGGGTCGTATTGGCATAGGAGAAGACCCAAGGTTTAGCTCCAAGAGTACACCAACAAGCCCTAACTACTGGCCCTTTCGGCAACACCTGCGAAGCAGATGCAATCTCACTCGAAGCAGTTATGAGGGGGTTGCAGGACATAGATGTCTACAACCAAGGAGAATATCAAGTGGATCTAACATAGGAACAACACAGCATTCATATATCACTTATCATCTCGATCTACTCCATGCATATATCATATCTACCTTAGCAATGCAATAACAGTATGTGAAGGACAAATACAAAATACCAATCATACACAACACAAAATATACGTGTGTCTCCCTCTCTCTAGGGCTACGTCCACAGAACTGTGCTATATTATATTGATGTAAATCATACAGTTCTTGTATGCGCTCTTAGCTAGCAGATATTCTCTTATCCTATATTTGTCCCCCCTCCCTGGGCACCCAGTTGCAGGGTTGATCTTCGCACCCAGCTGAAGATCTTACAATCCAGAAGGCTCTTGTACCCAGCACCTTTCTCTCTCACAATACTCTTCTCTTGACCAACTCAACAGTAACAATAAAAAAAAATCAACCCAAAAGAACCAACCCAAAACACCAACCCAACCTAGGCCCTTTAGACCTCTATTTATACATTACAATCACTCACTGACAGCCTTAGGTCGAAACCTAGGTGTCCAAAACCTTAGGTCAACTTAACCTGTGTTTTCCAGGTTTCACCAGCTTGTCTTTCCTTCCTTCTCGAGCGGTGCTCTTAAGCATCCAACGGTGGCTTTTTCCACTTGTTGACTTGTCCACGATCCTTCTTCTTTACTTATCTATCATCCCCGATCTCCTCGTCCAACGACTTGCTTTCTCAGCCTTCGCTCCATCTTTTTTGCTCTTTTTCTCACTTCAACCCAGTATCAGTCACTGTGTCTTCCATGAAGTTCTCTTTTTCCCTTTTCGTTATTGTTATTCACTTCCTTTCATAACCAAGGGCCAGCAGGCCCCCAACACTCACCTGTGACTCATCCCGAGGCACTTCGATCTGACTATTTTGTTATACTTTAACTTCGGACTGCGCAGTGCGGCCTTTTCTTTCTGCTTTATGCCTCCTCTTCCTCCTTGTGCAGATTGTATTTTCTGTGTCTGGTGCCCAATTTCAACTGCACCTAGTACCTAGACCCTTGATCTATTTGATTTTACTAAGAGTTGTGAGGCAGCTAGTTGTCATAGTACAACTTCAGCCGACTCCCATTCACTAGTCCTTCCTTCCATTCTCCATTCAAAGTCTTCAGTTGTGCATCTCCTCCTTCTGTAACATAGGTGATCTCGTATGGCCCCAACCAATGCGTTCTAAACTTCCCAGGATGATTGATGAAATTACTGTCATAAACCAACACTAGATCCCCTTTTCTAAATTCCTTCTTCTTGATGTGCCTATCATGATAAACCTTCTCTCTTTCCTTCTGTACTTGCTGATGGAATCCTGCAATGAATCTATCTTCCTCAAGTTCGACCAACTACGCAAGTCTCTCTTGAACATCTCTAGTATCATCCATACCCGTAAAGGCAACAATTCTCAGGCTTGGTACCAAATACTCCATTGGAACAACAGCTTCAAGACCATAGACAAACTTAAAATGTGTCTGCATTGTCAGCTTCTTGCACATGGTTCTATAGGCTCATAATATTGCTAGTACTCTTAAATGCCAATCATCCATGTTCACGAAACATATCTTGGTTAGTGTTGTTTCCAAAATCTTGTTGAATTCTTCAACTATCCCATTTGCTTGTGGATCGTACGGTGTGCTCTTCTGATGGTGGACTGCAAATTCTTCAGTTAAGGCTTCAATTGTCTTATTGATGAAATGTGTTCCTTGATCACTCATAAGGATATTTGGGCATCCAAACCTGGTTATGATGTCATCAAATATGAAGTGCACAGTTGTAGTTTCACTATAGTCCTTAACTTCTCAAGCTTCGGCCCATCTGGTCAAGTACTCTGTTGTTGTAATTATGTACCTTGCTCCCGTGCGCTTCCCTGGTGGGTTTATAGGTCCAATGAAGTCAATGGACCATTTCTTGAATGCTTGTAGGGCCAGTTGTGGTGCTAACGACATTTCATCTCTTCTGGATGGTTTCCCAACCCTTTGTCATACATCGCAGGCTTTGGAATAGTCTTTAGCATCTTTGTGTAAGGTATGCCACCAAAGACCATCTCTCAGGACCTTCTGCACAGTTGCTTTCTTTGCATAATGTCCTCATGTGATGCCTTCATGATATTCTGCAAGCATCAGTGGGAGTTCTGCCTCCATAACACATCTTCACAAGATCTCATCTGGGCCCATCTTGTATAGTTGACTGACTATAAGTGAAAATTCTACAGTGCACACCACTAGTTGTTTCTTCTGGGGAATTGTGTACTCACTACGTGCCATTCTAATTGACATGAACTAGACTATGTCTGTGAAGTGGTCATCGATTTTTCTAATGGATAGCAATTGTGCATCTGGTAGTGTATCCTCTAAACTGGTTGGTTCTTTTCCATGTTCCAACATC
The DNA here is from genome assembly GCA_009831015.1 of Picea engelmannii. Lineage (NCBI taxonomy): Eukaryota > Viridiplantae > Streptophyta > Pinopsida > Pinales > Pinaceae > Picea > Picea engelmannii. The sequence continues at coordinate 376,724 of ML788138.1, read as the reverse complement.
GACAAGTGGTCAGGGCCTTTGTTCATTCTTCCTGGCTTATCTATGATCTCAAAATCATATTCTTGAAACAACAGAAGCCATCTGCATATTTCCCCCCCAACACTGGCTTGTTGACCATGTACTTCAATGTGGAGTGATCAATAAACATTTTAAAATGTCCTCCCAACAAATAGTGGCTAAATTTCTGCAGTGCGTACACCATGGCTAACCTCTCTCGCTCAGTGGTGGTGTAGTTAATCTCAACAGTTGATAGCTTCCTGCTAGCAAAGGCTAACGGGTGGTCAATATCTCCTTCTCCTAGTTGTGATAACACAAATCCTAAATCAATAGAAGACACATCGACATGCACATGAAACTCCTTGGTCCAATCTGGAAAAACTAAGATGGGTGCAGTAACCATTTTCTCTTTCAGTGTGTCGAAGCTCCGTTGGAATTCTTCTGTCCAACTAAACAGACAATCCTTCTTCAATAGCCTCTCCATGGGCACTGTGATCTGAGCATATCCCTTAATAAATTTCTTGTATTAGCATGTGTGTCCCAACGCAGTGCGTAGTTGTTTAACTATTGTAGGAGGGAGTAGATCAACTATAATGGCGATCTTGGATGGATCTACCATTAATCCTTGCTTACATACAATATGTCGAATTAAAACTCCAAATGGGGAAAAGAAAATGCACTTCTTTAGATTCAAAGAAATTTGACATTGCTTGCATTTATCCAACAATAGCCTTAGAAATTCAATATGATTCTTCAATAAACTAAAGACAGTCAAATCATCAAAATATGCTTCTAAAAATTTATGCAAAAACTCCTTGAATGATTCAACCACCACCCTAGAAAATATGGTTGGGGCATTCTTCAATCCAAATGGCATTACTGTATACTGATAGGACCCCCATTCTGTTGAAAATTTGGTCTTGTGGTGATCTTCCTTGGCAATCCGAAGCCGATGGTATCCTGAAAATCTATCTGTAAAAGAATATACCTCTTGGCCTCCCACATTATCTAACACTTCATCAGTGAATGGTATAGGGAAGGGGTCATGTAAACAAGCATCATTCATCTTTCGGAGGTCTACACATATTTTGATCTCTCATGTCTTCTTGTATTGTACCACCATAGGGTTAATCCACTCTGATTCTTCCACCGGCTCTATAATCCCTGCTTCCATCATTCTGTCAAGCTCAATCTTTACTTTCTCCTTATATTTGGGGTTCAATCTGTAAGGTCTCTGTTTGACTGGTCTAGCATATGGATTTAAGGGAATCCTCATCTCTCCCATAGGCCCTTTAATTCCCTTCATATCAGTGAACTTGGTTGGAAACAAGTCATGATACTCATGCAGTAACTCAGTAATCTTGTCAATGGTGGAAGTTGTTAGTGTCAGAATTCACTCCTGGATTGTAGCAGGAGTAGGCCTGATGCCCATCAGTTTATGTCACGATTTGTTTATAAAAAGGGTGATCGACTGGAATTAAAATTAGTACAATATCATTTTAACTCAGAATCCTGGACTAAGGCTATGCATGAACATGTGAGGTCTTAATTTAACTTTAGATGGTAAGTTGTAATAAGGGTGAGTAGGAGGAAGACTTTTGTGAGAAAGAGAAAAGGTCTATTGTGAGCATCAAGCTTCCAACAGTCCGAAAAGGAAGAATTTAAAAACAAGAACTTTTTGTATTCAAATCACAAGAACATTAAAATAAATCATAACAGCATTACCAGAAAACATTTATATAACATTGTCACAATGCTTCATGTGACTCAGTCAATCACGAACTCTTTCAACATTAGATGGAAACCAGATGGAATAAGAAGTCGATTGTCATTAAACAAGAAGTTTCACTTATAGATACATAACCAGGGAAAACCAGTGCTTCATCAAAACTTTACAGTAGGGAGCTTATCTCTACCAATGATAGATACCAAAATGGAAAATTTTCCTTCATATACTTGGAGCAAAACCCAGCGGCAGCTTCGAGTTACTGCATTGAAGGCATTTCATCTTCATTTTTACTTGAAGACTACGCATGCAGTATCTGGACCATCATGCACTTCAGTCAGATTCCACTGTGTTCCAGAACGGGCCTGCAAGGAGTTGACAAGCTGACAGTCCTCCCCTGGGCTTTCCATTTATGGTGGAAACGATATCCACCCACCTCCAACCACTTAAATAACTGCTTCCTTGGGATCGGAAATGGCCCCGATCAAATCTGTACCTCTGGGACATGGAGGATTTCTCATGCTGCCACCTAGATCTGTTAAATAGCTTCATATTAAGATGTGGAGGTAGACGCGAAGACTGGGGCACCTCACGAGAAGCATTGGATGAGCGGTGACCAGGCATGGGTGATTTGGCATTCTAGGTGTGGAAGTGAGATGAGGAGAGGCCAAGTGGACGGATGTGGAAGATATTGTGGGGGCCACGAAGATCAGTGGTGGGATATTATTTGTGGAGGGAGAACATGTCTCTTATGACGGGACAATGTGGTAGGGAGAGGGACAGGTGTGGGAAGACAAGAGGGAGTGAAATGGAAAATTATATGCCACAAGGGAGAGTGGAAGGCAAGTGTGTCATAATGAGACAAGGGGGAAGCAAGTGATGTGACTGGTGGAAAGAAGGCCTAGTGGAACACAGGTGGCAAGAGGAGGGGGGGGTGACACAAGGAGGAGGCACCATGATATCAAAGGGGCCCACACTGGAAAACCACCCATATCGAACCCCCCCCCCCCACCCATTAAAGGTAGAACGGAGGGGGGGGGGGTCTGGAATGGGAACTCAACCATAGATCTGGGCATGGATCGCCTGACCCTCCAGACCCGTGCACTGGAAAACTGTCATATCAAACCCCCCCCCCCATTAAAGGTAGAACGACGAGGGGAGTCTAGAATTGAATTTGGATCGAATATTTGGGTGTGCATATTTTGACCTCCCAGATCTATGTGTTGCATAATCCAGAGCGCTTATGTGCCCCCAACTTAGGATAAGTGGGTTTTTGACCCATTCTTTGCCACTTGTTTTTCTCCTAAGGGGACACTTCATAGGAAAACACCCTGCATACAAGATTATGTGCTAACACTAGGCTCCATGGGGGGATGGCTTGCTCCCTATGAGATGCCAAGAACTACTTTGCAGATTTAGTGCCTTGTTGTTGGGCTATGGAGTCATTATTAAAAATGAAATATAAACAAACAACAAAAAAAACAATATTTACAAAATCAGAGGAGCCATGGGTGGATCAAACAAAACATTTCTTCAGGAAATGCCCATTCACAGGTCCATTAAAAACCTCATCGCCTTCCAAATCTTGCAACCTGTAGGTATTATTTAAAAATACTTCAGATATTTTTAATGGCCCAATCCAGAGGGATTAAAACTTGATGTGTTTGCCTCTATCTTGTCTGGGTGCATCCCATTTAAGTACCAGATCTCCAAACTGGAAATCTTCTTTCCTAACCTTCCTATCAAAGGCCTATTTGATATTTTGCTGATGAATTTGAGCTACGTCCATTACCTACTTCGTGGTCTTTTGTACTTCCACCATTTGATGAATCCTTCTAATCATATTGTCTGGCTCCCCTTCATAATCTTGAAATAATTTGGCTACAGGTAGAGCCAACTGAGTAGGAAACACAGTTTTTTTCCCATAAACAAGTTGGAAAGGGGAGGTGCCTAAGGACCTCTTGGTTGTCACTCAATCAACCCACAGAGCGAATTTGAGTTTTGAATCCCAGACCTTCTTATTATCTTCCAACAGTATTTTAATGAGCTTGATCATGATTTTATTGGAAGACTCTTCCAGTCCATTTCCTTGAGGATAATAGGGAGTGGAATGGATTAATGAAATCTCAAACTACACATGGAACTTAACCGGATGCTTAGACCTGAAAGAGGCAGCATTATCAGTGACAATTATGTTGGGGCATCCAAACCTTGCTATGATATCCTCCAAGAAGCTAATGATAACTTTGTGTGAAGCACTCATGGTGGGGATAGCTTCTATCCACTTGGTAAAATAGTTCGTTGCAGTCAGCATCCATTTGTGTTGGTCACTTGAGGGAGGATGAATTTCTCCAATGAAGTCCAACCCCCATTTTTGAAAGGGTGTTGAAGCTACTATAGGCTTTAGTGGCAGAGATTTGAGCTATTGTTTTCCTGAGAACCTTTGGAATTTGATGCAAGATCTGACCTCACTACAGACATCAATGAATAAGGTGGGCTAGTAGTACCCAGCCCTGAGAATTTTGTGGGTTATGGTATTCCAGAAGTGGTGTCCCCCACATAGGCTTCTCTGGAAATCAAACATCACTTTCTAGGCCTCCTATGAGTTCAGACACCTCAGAAACACCCCTAGAGGTTCTCTCCAGTACAAGACTTGGTCAATAAGGCAATATTTGACTGCTTTGAGCTTTAAAGCTCTTGTCTTGCTCTTCCCCATTTCATAAGGGGGCTTTAATTCTACCAGAAAATATATGATATCTCTATAACAGGTGCACTCTGCTAGTGGAGGACTATGTTGAGGATTTCCATTAGACAATTTATCCTGTTGATTTCCTGAGCAACCATCGATGAATTTAACCCCCAAGTCTTTGCAATTTGATTCATCCAACAACTTGGCTATGCCCTACCCTTTAACAAACTTGGTGGGCTTAATCTCCAGGTCAAACTCAAGGATCTTGGCAATCCACTTGCTTCTTTTCCCATCTATGTCAGGTTGAATGAGAATGTCCTTCGCAGAAGCTGAAGGAACATATGCAATGATTTTTGAATGTAAAACATAGACTTTGAATGCTTTAAGGGCTTTGACCAAGGCATAGGCTTGCTTCTCCATTATGTCATATTTGACCTCTGCATCTCTTAATGCCCTGCTAAAAATTGAAATGGGTTGCTCCAGCCCTTCAGAATTCTTCTGTAATAGAATAGATGCTACTGTGTCAAATGAAGCAAAGGAGAAAATCAAAAAGTCCTTGGAATAATCAAGACTGATCAACACAAGTGCCTCAGTCAACGCTTGTTTGATTTGGTTAAAAGATTCTCTGGGCTCAGCAGTCCATTTTACTTCATTTCCCTTTCTGAGCATGGCTATGATGTGCTTTACTAATTCGGCAAAGTTTGAAATGAACCTTCTCAGAAAATTATTTTTTCCCGGGAAAGATTGGAACTCTTTCTTGGATCTCGGGAGTGATAGGGTATGAATTGCCTCCACCTTCTTGGGATCAATTCTCACTCCTTCTATTGATATTATATGGCCTAACAACTTCCCCTACTTCATAGCAAACAAATATTTCTTGGGGTTCAAGGAAAGGCCAAACCTCCGACATTTCAAGAAAACCTTCCTCAAGTGACAGTAGTGCTCTTTATCAGATCTGGAGAAGACGGTGATGTCATCCAGATAGATCACCACAAATTGATCGTTCTCCCTAGTGAAGGCTATTTCCATGGCTCGTTGAAATGTTTCTCCTGCATTCATCAATCCAAAAGGCATTTTGGAATACATGAATGTGCCCCAAGGAGTGGTGAAAGTTGTTTTTTCTCTATCCTCGGGCAGGAATGATATCTGATTGTAGCCAGAAAATCCATCAATCATGGATATTCTAGATGCACCAGTTACCCTCTGCAATATGTGTTCCATCTTAGGTAGGGGGTAATTGTCCTTTCTAGAGCTTCTGTTCAGGTTCCTGAAATCAACACAAAGTCTGATTTCTTCACTCTTCTTTCTTACTGGCACCATATTAGCCACCCACTCAGAATATCTCGAAGGGACTATGATTTGAGAATCCAACAACTTCTTTACATGTTTCTCCATGACAGGCAGCAACATCGGGTTAATCTGTCTTAGGTTCTTTCTTAATGGCTTAGCCTCTTCCTTTAGTGGGATCTTATGCTCAATGACAGTTGTGTCATATGTCTTGAGGTATTCATAGGTCCAATCGAACATATCATCAAACTCTTTTAATAACTCACCATACTCGGCTCTCTGCTCCCTTGACAGGATGTTTGACAACTTGACAAACTTAGGATCTTCCTCTGTTCCAATATTGAATTCAATTACATCAGCATGCCCATTTGAAACCTTACCCTTCACTGCCACATCATTCCCATCGAACATTCTTTCTAAAGGAACTATTCCCTTTGGAATGTGATTTCTAGGCAACTGAACAATAGGGTGATTAGCAATTTTATTTAAAAATACCTCAAGGTGAGGGTTACCTTCGGGATCAAGATCTTGATCAATGTGCAATGCAAAGAATTCATCAATAGACTCAAGAAATTTTTTGATTTCAAGATCATCCTTGAAAACCTTCCAATGCTTGATATTGTCTGGTACAGATGGCCTATATCTTATTTCAACATCATATTTGATCTTAGGTGGCATAGGGATCCTAAACTGGCTAGCTGAGATAGCTAGGGAATTGGCCAAAGTATTTTCTTCTCTTGGAATAAAAGAAATGTTGAAAGACGAGAAGAAATTATCAATTAGGTCCCACACCTCATTTTTGTAATTTTTGAGTCGAGGATGCTTAGCCCGATAAGCATTTATAACCTACTAGACTATCAACTTAGTGTCTCCAAACACTGCTACCTCTTCAATTCCCATTTCTTTTGCAGCCCTTAAACCTAAAACAAGAGCTTCATATTATGCCACATTAATGGTAGTTTCAAACTCTATCTTATATGACAGGGATACGATTTCTTGACAAGGTGATACAAAAACCACTCCGACACCAGCACCTTCACTAGAAGAGGCTCCATTGAAGAACATCTTCCACACAAAGCTAGTTGGAGGAGGTATTTCATGATAAGAAATGGGTTGCTTTCTGATTTCAAGAGGGACTTCATGAGCATCAGTGAGATGTAACAAACTAGACCCCAAATCTGTGTCAAGTGCAAAGATAGGATGGTTAGTGGGGTATGCTCCGTCATTGACAATGTAGGCCAAATAAGCTTCTCTATACAATCTTATATGTTCCCCTCCAAATACTGGAATGGTGGAATATGTGTGGTCCATCTGTAATGTCCCTCCAAGATTTTTAATCCAAGATCTTGACAACATCATGCCAAACTTGGGAGGAACATTAGCTACTACAATGTCCATGACCACACTCTTCATTAGCAACTCAAATAAGGACACCACCAGGTCTTGATGACTCCAAGGAATTGCACCCTCCTTGAATCAAAAGAGTACAAATCATTATAAGCCTTTGTTACTTCCAGTCCCAATTCTTCCATGACTGTTTTGGGCATGAGCTTATGGGAAGCCCCTGAATCCATCAGGCAGTTATGCATCACCTTATCATGTATGTTCAGGGATGTGTAGAAGGGAGGGGATGAATCGTATATGTATTCTACTATGGGACCTAGGATGACTGCTGGATTTTCATCTTGGAGATTTACTGAATCTGTGGTAAGCTGAGGTGGCTCGGACTGCAACAGTTTAGAGAGGGACCTTTTGAAATCTTCATTTTTAACTAGTTCCGGGAGGGGTACAGGAATTCTAATTTTTTGAATTTCGTGCTCAAAATTAAAGGAGGAAGGAGGCTTAGGAATTTCCCTTACCTCAGGGACAGGGTATTTGGTTTTTGGAGAAATATTCTGAGTTTTATTTTCCTTGGTAGTGAGTGTTACAGGCTTAGCAGGCCTTTCTACTATGAGAGGTTGATCAAGGATATCAGACTTACCTTCGTTCTTCTTTGACCTGAGGCTACATCTGTTAGGAATGTTGTCCTTGGCCTTCCCCCCCTTACTTAGTTCATTGATTTGACTATTCATGAGGGATTCTTCATATGAAGATTGAGTCAAATGTGGAAAAGGGGAGGTGTCTTCAATACAGTGAATTTCAGGACCAAGCTCATCTATCTCCTCTCCTTCCTCATCAACAACAAGGTTATTTTGGAGAGTAATTTGAATTCTCTGATCATATCTATCTATGTTCCTTTATTCCCTTGGCAACATCTGAGGAACATTGTTATTCAACCTCCTGAAGCCTCTGCTATCAGTATTTTGGGAATTTCTATATATGGGCTTCCCGTCTAATTCCCACCTTTCCATATTATCCGAAAGTGATTTTAGCACCTTCGTTACTTCATCCATATGAGGGGGGAGGGTGGAGGAATCAGATGTGGAGGATTAAGATATTCTCCTGGGTATGTCTTTGTCGGTCTTATTCCTGAGTCAGTCAACCACCAATATATTTGACTCAACTTCCACAACCGAGTCCTGCATGTCAGCCAGGGAAGTGGCTTGTCTTTCCCTCAACAAAAGGAAGAAATATGGGTCAAAAGCACTAGCATAAGTAATTTTGGCTGAAGCTTCTGTGGCATTTATCTCAGCATGGATCTTATGGTACATCTTATTGAACCTCTTGGAAAATTCTGAGACAGATTCTCCTTATTTTCTCTTTAAAGACCCAAACTTTGTCATGTAATACATGAAGTCTTTCTTATCTCCCCACTATCTCAAGAAGGTGTTATCCAAAGCCTCTATCCCATCGATAGATCCAGGAGGCAGGGCCCTAAACCACTTCCTAGACTCACCTTCAAGGCTATGAACAAAAATCCTCATCCATACGTCTGCATGCATGATGACATGATGATCTGTAAAACTGTAAAAGGCTTCAAGGTGTTCTTCTGCAGTTATATCTCCTTCGCCTATAAACTTGGGCATTTTCTTGAGGTATCCATCTGTTGGAAGGGTGTTTAGTGGTTGAGGCAATACAAGGGGAGCATACCTGGTAGCTATTATAGCTTCCATCCTGGTCATGGGGGGATTTTCTCCTACCATAGGAATATTAGGTGGAGGAGAACTATGAGGAGAAGGAGTTTGAACAGGGGATACTGGAACTGAGCCTCCAGGTGGAAAGGGAAACAATGGAGGATTCAGAGAGAAGGCTACAGGGCCTGAGTCAGTAGATGCTTCTCTCTCTGCAATAGTAGGAACAGTAATAAGAGGAGGGGTCTTAAATCCTGGGGTAGGAAAATCTCCCAAGTTCCTTGGTCTAGACCACGTTGCGACATCACGGGAGATAGGAATGACAAGAGTTTCTCCCTCCGATGTAAGACCAGGGGAAGGGAACTCAATAGGAACACTCCCAAAGTTTGAGAAACGGGAAACTTCAGTAAAAGGTCTGCTAGGAAACTGAGAAGTGGACAATGGAGTTTCTAACAGAGGAGAGCGAGAATTATCAAAAATACCTGGTTCATCAGTCGAAGCTCCTTCTCTGAGGGCCTTTTCTTTTCTGATAATTTTCTCTGGATGAGCTTCAAGCATAACTAAAGGAAGATGTGGATGGGACCGTGTGTGTCTGCCTCTAGAAGCCACAACTGAAACGGTAGGTTCGCCACAGTGGATTTGTCACAATGGAGTCGCCAGGTGCACAGTAGCAATCTCGTAGGGATCTGATACCTGATGCACCCTCAGAATTAGATGCTCAATGTCGTTCAATCTCAGGGAAAATATTCAAATTCCTCCCCGACAATGGTGCTAGAAATGTTAGCGTCAAAAGTCACTCCTGGATTGCAGAAGGAGTAAGCCTGATGCCCATCATTTTATGTCATGATTTGTTTATAAAAAGGGTGATCGATTGGAAGTAAACTCAGTACAATATCATTTTAACTCAGAATCTTGGACTAAGGCTATGCATGAAGAGGTGAGGTCTTAATTTAACTTTATACAGTAAGTTGTAATAAGGGTGAGTAGGAGGAATACTTCTATGAGAAAGAGAACAGGTCTGTTGTGAGAATCAAGCTTCCAACAGCCTCAAGAGGAAGAATTTAAACACAAGAACTTCTTGTATTCAAATCACAAGAACATTAAAATAAATCATAACAAAGTTACCATAAAACATTTGTATAACACTATCACAATGCTTCATGTGACTCAGTCAATCACGAACTCTTTCAACATTAGATGGAAACCAGATGGAATAAGAAGTCGACTATCATTAAACAAGAAATTTCACTTACAGATACATAACCAGGGAACATCGGTGCTTCATCAAAACTTTACAGCAAGGAGCTTATCTCTACCAATGATAGATACCAAAATGGAAAAAATGCCTTCATATACTTGGAGCAAAACCCAGCAGCAGCTTTGATTTACTGCATTGAAGGCATTACGTCTGCATGTTTACTGGAAGACTGCGCATGCAGTCTCTAGACCATCGTGCACTTTGGTGAGATGCCACCGTGTTCCAGAACGGGCCTACAAGGAGTTGACAAGTTGACAGTCCTCCCCTGGGATTTCCATTTATGGTGGAAACGATGTCCACCCACCTCCAACCACTTAAATAACTGCTTCCTTGGGATCGAAAATGGCCCCAATCAACTCTGTACCTTTGGGACGTGGAGGCTTTCGCATGCTTCCACCTGGATCTATTAAAAAAATTCATAGTAAGAAGTGGAGGCAGACACGAAGACTTGGGCACCTGACAGGAAGCATTGGATGAGTGATGACCAAGCAGGGGTGATTTGGCATCCTAGGTGTGGAAGTGAGACAAGGAGAGGCCAAGTGAACATATGTGGAAGATCTTGTGGGGGCCATGGAGATACGGTGGTGGGATGTGATTTGTTGAGGGAGAACACGTCTCTTATGATGGGATGACGTGGTAGGGAGAGGGAGAGGTGTGGAAGACAAGAGGGAGCAAAACAGAAAATGATATGCCATGAGGGTGAGTGGAAGTCAAGTGTGTCATAACGAGACAAGGGGGAAGCAAGTGATGTGACTGGTGGATAGGAGGCCTAGTGGAACACATGTGGCAAGAGGAGGGGGGTGTGATGCAAGGAGGCACCACAATAGAAAAGGGTCCCACACTGGACAAATGCCCATATTGGACCCCCCCCCCACCCATTAAAGGTAGAATAGCGGGGGGGGGGGGGG
>ML788138.1:318050-365806 GCA_009831015.1 Picea engelmannii | reverse complement strand
CGTAGATTTGGGTGTGGATCACCTAACCCTCCAGACCCATGCACTGGAAAACTGTCATATCGTACCCCCCGGCCCCCCACCCATTAAAGGTAGAACAGCGAGGGGGGTCTAGAATTGAATCTGGACCAAAGATTTTGTTGCACGTATTCTGACCACCCAAATCTGTGTGATGCATAATCCAGAGCTCTTATACACCCTCAACTTAGGATAAGTGGGTTTTTTACCCATTCTTTTCCACTTTTGTTTCTCCTAAGGGGACACTTCATAGGAAAACACCCCGCATACAAGATTATGTGCTAACAGAAGCATCCCAATAATCTCTGACATTGGCAAGCTTCAGTGTCTCCTCTGTTCCAATATTGACTTTCTTAATCTTAACCGGTTGTCCAATGAATGGCAGCTCAATTCCTAGTCCTTCCACATCTCTCTGGCCTTCTGTTTCTATGATGTTTACTTTCCTCAGATCATCATCTTCATCCGCATTAATGTTGTAACATCCTTGCAGTTTATTGAGAGGTGCAGACCATTCATCCTCTTCATATTCTAAGGGAAGGATGGATACCTCCTGGAATACTTTCTGTCTCACAATCTGTAATGCTTGATCTACTGACGAAAATTGACTTTCAAATAGGAATGTAGTTATAAAATTATGAGTCATACCTTCCCAATCCATAGTGATGAGGCGTAGCTCTGCTTGGAGGTACCAGTTGATAGGTATCGCGTCCAGTGTGTTGATGAATTTGTGTACCTAGTGTTCTTACGGAATGTCACTCTAGGCCTCTTTGCAGCTTCGCACATGGTCCTTTAGGCAGCTTCGACCTGTGTAGCGAACTTCCCAGCCTTCTACCTGTGCTGAGAACCTTGTTGTCATCAAGGTATGACACTGTATCCAATATATAATATTGCTTTTATGTGTCCCCCACCATCTCGCTGGTGTGGATTTCAGGGCTTCATCCATGGCTAATAATCTATGTTATATTGGTACATTCTCCTCAAAGTCCGAAGAGAATGTTTCTAAAGGATTTAGACCATCAAAGGTGGGTAAGTTACTTACTGTTGTGTCAATCCAGCGAACTTCTCTGGTTAATATAGCACATCTTCTTGTGGATACTTCATACATCTTATTCTGTCAGTTCTCTAGTGCTTCTTCTGAATCTGATGAACATCCGCTGTCACTTCGCCAGCTTAGATTCCCATCGACTGTAGGATTAATGTAATCTTGTTGTCTAGTGGTTAGCTTGTAGATGTTTTCTAGTGCATATGAGTAGTCTTCTTCTCTGATGGGCTCTGTGTATCGCTAACCTTCATCTAGATCTAAAGGTGCGATGACCCTAAGGCCATCACTTTCAAAACTCATACATCTCTTCTTTAAGTCAACAACAATAGAGTTATTGAAGGCCCAATCAATTCCTAACAGCACAGGGTAAGGACAACTATCATCAACTATTTCAATTACCTCAAAATCTACAATTTTTCTTACTCTGTCGATGTCCACAGGGACATGCTCCAATCATCCAAATGGGCTAATAGCTTGTTGATTAGCCATTCTAAGCCTGATAGGGGAATATATCAACTTCGGTTTTCCCATCTGTACCCAAGTTTGTTTCGTCGTGACATTGACCTCTGACCCTAAGTCAAGGACCACATATTCTATCTCATACTCTCCTATTTGAGCATTCAAATGTAATTCCTTATTTGTCCTTCTCTTTTTACCAATTTGGTGTACTTCCCTATTCAGTAAGGGATCTATCTTTCCTATCTCATATTGTCTAATTAAATTTTGTAACTCTTGTACATCGCTTTCATCCTGAATCAACTTAATACAAGTGTATAAAAATTCCATGAGCTTGTTTACCTCTTTTCCTTCTTTTGGCGAAGCAGACTGATCAAATGCCAGAGGCATTCCATATTCTCTTACTTCTGGTCTTGTATTTGATGAAGAACCTTGGTCTCCTCTAAATTCTTTTCGTGTTGCCTCAAACATTTGTCTTTCTTTCTTTGCATCAAAAGTTTGGATCTTCTCTACAACTTTCCTAATTCCTGAATATTTTGTAGTCTTCCCTTGTGTCATTTTGTCTTCTCCTGTAACAACGCCTCCTCTAGATATAACAACGACTCTAGGGTCTCCTCCGCGAGGTTTAGCATAGATTAGTTTCACTTGTGGGTTATGTTGAGGTCCTTGTCTTTCCTGAAGCTTAGCTAGCAGCACAGGACAATCTTCTATAACATGGTCAAATGAGCTACAGTAGCTGCAAGTGGTACAAGGGTTCTGAAAATCCCTTGCAAGGTGTCCTGGTTGTGTGAAGTTATAAAAGATGATCTGTCATTGGCCTTGACTCATTCCTCCTCGTCGTCCTCTTCCTCTGAATGCACCGCGAGGATTGAATTTTCCTCTCCAAGGAGAATTATATTGCGTAGCATTTCCTTCTTGTTGTACTTCACCTTGGATCTTATATATGTTTCTTGAACTTTCATGCATGAGATCATAAGCCCTACAATCCCTATCATCATTCCCTATAGACTTACAGAATGTACAATAAAAATTCATAGGTGTCTGAACATACTTTTGCATATAATAGAACTCACCAGTACGATGTTTGTTTCTGCATACCTCGCACTAGGGTAAAGGGACTTGCTTCAAGGGGCTCGGGGCTCCAGAAGCCAAGTATTCATTGAATAGAGGGAATTTTTCCTTGTCATGACCTTCTGATCTGCATCTAACACACTAGATATATTCTCTTTTATCTTTTCCCTTGTCTTTCTTCATATCCTCGACCTACAGAGACAAACTAGTTAGCTGACTCAGGATATGACTCATACCTGAGCTGGATTCTCCCATAGGGGCTTATTCAAGCTTCATGATGATCTCCAACACCTCAGCCTGTGAAGAAATCTTCTATTGCATCAGGGGAACTCTGTTGTGTGGTAGGAGGGCATCAATGAACCATTCTTTGTTTTGTTCATTTGGGATCTAGAAAGTTAATCAGCCTGTCAATGTTTTGAATCTCTGATCGAATTCCCACATAGGTTCAGCCACCTTCTGCTTGATCTCTTTCAACTCTTTGATACATTGGGATTCTGATTTAGGTTTCTTGAATTCTGAAATCAGCGCGTTCTTGATCTGATTCAATGGCTTAAGTTGTGCAATTCCTTGGACAAGCTTCATGTACCATCTCAGTGCGCAGTCTCTGAGAGTTGTACTGAACTGGGTTCTTTTGACAGCTTCATTTGTGACATTATTAATGTTCCATACAACTTCACACAGGAACCATTGTTGACCAGGATCTCCAGATCCATCTCCCCTAAAGATAGGAAGTTTTATCTCATCTTCGATAGATCTTACTAGGGTTCCTGACTAAATATGTGGTGGGATACTATGGATAGTACTTTGGATGCTCTGGTGACTTGGATTACTTTGGTTGCTTAATAATGAATCGACAGGAAGGATAATAGTACTTACTTCAATGGTCTGCATAGTTTCTGAGCCTTCAGGTCCTCCTTGGTGAATATCTTTAGCTTGTTCTTCCTCTGTCCCGGTGGGTTCTGAATGTTCTTTGTCTGTCAGATCTGCTTCTTCTCCATTATAGAAACCCTCCTCCCCGTAGTTCTTCTTAAACAAGTTTGCAATATGGGTTTCTCTGAACACTCTCCCATTGCGCATATGTCCAGCTTCTGTGTTGTTGTCGCTATCCAAATTTTTGAACATTAGACTTTTCGGATGCAACCAATCTATTGTATCTTCAAGATGTTCTTCTCATGCAACAACATCTTGAGTCTCAGCCTCAAGAATTGTAAAAAATTTCCTCTGGGTCCCTTAAAGAAATATCTCTCAGCTTGGTTGTATGACTCTACCCTATCAACAACAAACTTTGTGATGTAGCCTCCAATGGTACTATCGAACCAGTGATCTATTGCTCGTGATATGGTGTTGTCAGCTTCCTTGACCTTCTTGATCAACTCCGACGTCCAGACCATAGGAAGTCTAGATCGAATCTCGAACTGGGTATCAGTTAATCTAGCTAGCCTCTCGTATAGATCTTGATGGATTCCTCCAAAGAATATATCGTGTATATCACTAAAAATATGCTTCTCCAACTAGTCCTTTGAACTAAGATTAAGGTTCTTGTTCTGGGCTTCAGCGGAGTCCTTTTCTTGATCTTCTATCCACTTTTGAGTTTATTTCTTTGATGGAAACCACCTTGACATTCCCTTAAAAAGATTCATGTCCCAACAAGGGAACCATTTGTTGGCACAAGGGAAGACCCAGGGTTCATCTCCAAGAGCGCACCAACAATCCCTAACTATTGGCCCTTTCGGAAACACCTGCGAAGCAGAAGCAGTCTCACCCGAAGCAGTTATGAGGGGGTTGCAGGACAGAGATGTCTGCAACCAAGGGGAATATCAAGTGGATCTAACACAGGAACAACACATCATTCATATATCACTTATCAACTTGATCTACTCCATGCATCTATCAGATCTACCTTAGCAATGCAATAACAGTATATGAAGGACAAATACAAAATACCAATCATACACAACACAAAATATACATGGTTTACCCTCTCTCTAGGGCTACATCCATAGAATTGTGCTATATTATATTGATGTAAAGCATACATTTCTTGACTGCACTCTTAGCTAGCAGATATTCTCTTCTCCTATCTTTCTCTCCCCTCACTGTGCACCCAGCTGCAGGGTTGATCTTTGCACCCAGCTGAATATCTTACAATCCATAAGGCTCTTGTACCTAGCACCTCTCTCTCTCAAAATACTCTTCTCTCGACCAAATCAATAGTAACAATAACAACACATCAACCCAAAAGTACCAACCCAAAACACCAACCCAACCTAGGCCCTTTAGACCTCTATTTATACATTACAATCACTCACCGATAGCCTTAGGTCGAAACCTAGGTGTCCAAAACCCCAGATACCAAAACCCTAGGTCAACTTGACCCACGTTTTGTGGGCTTCACTAGCCTGTCTTTCCTTCCTTCTCGCATGGTGATCCAAAACATCCAACAGTAGATTTTTTCACTTGCTGACTTGTCCATGATCCTTCTTCCTTGCTTATCTTTCATCCCTGATCTCCTCGTCCAACATCTTTCTTTCTTAGGATTTGCTCCATCTTTTTTTCTATTTTTCTCACTTTGACCCAGTATCAGTCACCGTGTCTTCCACGAAGATTGATTTTTCCCTTTTCTTCCTTGTTCTTTGCTTCCTTCCATAACCAAGGGCCAATAGGTCGAGACTAGACAATGGAGACTCTTTCGTTTAACGGGAAAATGAAGATGTAGTACTGGAACTTGTCTCAACAAAAGCTTCTAGCTTAGCCTTGGGTGACCTTTCTCTTCAGGAGGACAATTTATGTATGCAATTTCTTAATCCCACTCCTTCTCTTTCTTTAGATATGTCTTCTCCTCTTGGGGAATCGATGGACCAATGCCCCTCTCCTGCTCCTACACCCCCCATGACTCCCTCGTCCCCCATTTCCTCTCACCTTTCTCCCCCCGGTTCATCTGAAACTCCTCATGTTCCTCCCCCCTTTGGCCCATCCTCTNCCTTCTCCTCTTCTTTCTTCCAACCCTCAAAATTTACCTAACCCTACTATGCTACCCTCTCTCGCAAATTCCTCGTCCCCCACTTTACCATATTCTAAATGGTATGCACTTCACTCTAAGGATCATTTAAAAGTAGTCAACCCCTCAAAAGGTGGCTTGTCCCTTGACCCCCTCCTAGCTATGCAGACTGGCAGAAAGTTTCATCTTTCAAAGGAAAAAAAAAATTGCATCTAAAATCTGGAAAGGCACACAAGAAACCATTACTAGGGCCCTCAAAGTAAGGAATTCCTTACATCCCCCNCCCAAAATGATTTTTTTTCTTTCAATGAAAGAGGGATTGGGGGCCCTCAGAAAAAATTATCCCTCAAAAGGATACTCCTGAGCCTTAATCCAGACATCCTTTTCCTTCAAGAGACTCTCTGTTCAGGAGAATATGCAATTAAAACTATTAGTCAATGGCTAAAAAAATGGTCTTTCAGTGTGGTTGACACATAAGGTTTATCAGGGGACTGCTTTCTGGATGGAGTTCTGATTTCAAGGATTTAACCTATTCCTTGGCTCTTTCCTCCATCTCAGTAAATCTCAAGCATAAATACTATGATGTTTCTTTTACTGCTATAAACATTTATGGGCCCTATTCTGACAGGGTACAATTTTGGGAAAATCTAAAATATGCAGGAGCCTTCAACGATCCCCTATCAATGATAGGGGGAGATTTGAATTTCACCCTCTCCTCAAGAGAAGTTTGGGGCTTGAATCCGAGAGAAGATAGACAAAAAGTTTTTTTCCTTTCCTTCATGGAGGTAGAAAGCCTGGTCGAATTAGATCCTATAAATCTCTCCCCTACTTGGAGAAACTTTCGAACGGGGAATGACATTGTAGCCAAGAGATTGGACCACTTCCTTATCTTTGAAAAACTCATGGACTTGGGCCTCATATTTAAGGCAAAATTCGAAGAAGGGGGAAGTTCATATCATCGACCTATTTCACTTTTTGGGAGTTCGAAAGAGGATTCACCTCCTATGCCTCTTAAAATCAACTAGGTTTGGTTGGTGGAGGAGGAATTCAGAAATTTAGCAGCTTCCTCCTGGATATGGCTAAATCATGACACTTATGAACTATTTATGGTGAAATTTGAAGCAAACCTGAAGTGCACTAAAGACACTATTAAAATATGGATTTCGGGTTGTAAATCCAATAGGCGAAAGGAGATTCTAGATATCGAAGGAAAACTTTCTCAGATCTTTTATGAGGTGGATGATGGAGCACTAAACCAGGTGCAACTAGAGGAACTTAAAAGTTTGGAAAATAAGAGAAATGAATGGTTGAAATAAGAAGAGGTTAAGTGGTGCCTAAAAATTTGAGCACTATGGCTCCAAGCTGGAATAATAACACAAAAAAAAATCATCATTATGCTACCCATCGCAAAAATGTCTACGCCATTTGGGAAATCAAGATAGAAGCAGGAGTATTGGTTAGTTCATTTCGAGAAAAAATGGAATCAGGACCGCGCTTCTTTGAAAATATTTTTCAAGATCCTAGGGGATGCCCTATTCAAGATATTTTGGAGGTAGTTACGAAGTTCCAACCTGTGTTCTCCGAAGAAATGAACAAGTCTTTAGAGGAAGAGTTAACATAATCAAAGTTGAGACAGGCCCTCTCCACTATGCAGAATGCTAAAAGTATGGGCCGAGAAGTGTATATCATGGAGTTATTTAAATCCTTCTATGACTTCTTGAAAGACGATCTACTCCTTTTGGTTAGAGAATCTCAAAGAGAAGGTAATTTCTATGGCCCTCTAAATACAACTTTTATTTGCCTCATACCGAAGAAACAAAATTTTGAAATGTTCAAGGACTATATACCTATTTCATGTTGTAATGTTTTTTATAAATTGATCACTAAAATTATAGCCCGACGGTTAAGACCCTTGCTGAGTGAAATTATTGGAGAAGAACAGTTCAATTTTCTTCAAAATCGACAAATACATGATGCAGTGGCGATTGTGCAAGAGGCCTTTCACTCGGTAAAAAAGAACAATCTTAAAGAAGCATTTTTAAAATTGGACCTATCAAAAGCATATGATAGGGTTAACTGGACCTTTCTAAGGTTGGTTCTTATACAAATGGGCATGAGCTTAAGGACAGTGAATTGGGTAATGGAATGTGATCCGGATTTTAGGGGGTATATGGTCTAAATTTGGATGAAAAAATCATAAAGTTAATAGATTTTCCATGTGGATAAAGGAGATGCCCACCTCCTCATTAATTAATTGAGCTAACAAGTTTCCCATATGGGTCAAAGAGAGTCCCACCTCTCCATTATTGTATTGGGTTTTATTTTCCATTACTTAGTTAGTTGGGTAGTTAGATCTATTATTATAATAATAGAGACTCATTTAATGAGTTATTTCCATTATTGTATTGGGTTTTATTTTTGGGTAGTTAGATCTATTATACTAATAACAAAGAATCATTTAATGAGTTCTTTTTTACTTTGTCCAATGGACCATTTTGTATATCTATATAAAGGCCTAGCAAGCCTTCTTATAATATCAAGTTACTCATTTTGGCTTCTCTTCGTTGAGTATTTTCACATTGTAATCATAATGGTATGATAATGGGGTTTCTCTTTTTAGCATGAATGAAATGATGGGGACCATCATTTTCTAAGGGGGGAGGAACTATCCAAATTTTATGGGGTATATGGTCTAAATTCAGATGCAAAATTCATAAAGTTAATAGATTGTCCATGTGGATCAAGGAGATGTCCACCTCCTCATTAATTAATTGGGATAACAGGTTGCCCATATGGGTCAAAGAGAGTCCCACCTCTTCATTATTGTATTGGGTTTTATTTTCCACTACTTAGTTAGTTGGGTAGTTAGATCTATTATTATAATAATAGAGACTCATTTAATGAGATATTTTCATTATTGTATCGGGTTTTATTTTTGTGTAGTTAGATCTATTATACTAATAATAGAGACTCAGTTAATGAGCTATTTTTAACTTTGTCCAATGGACCATTTTGTAATGCTATATAAAGGCCTAGCAAGCCTTCTTATAATATCAAGTTACTCATTTTGGCTTCTCTCATATTTTCTATTGTTCATTGTGAGATTAATTAGCTCTGAGTGATTTACTAATAATTATTTTTAGAGGTGAGGCTCCTCTTTGAACCTCACCTACCAAGTACTTCATTTACATGTTTTTTTTTTCATGCTTCTTTTCATGCAATATTGGCACGTCTAAGCTCCTCCTCTCTTGACATTTAAGCCATCTAGATCTCAGCCCCTAAGATACAGATCAAAATGCCTTCAAAGCAAGTCCTTCGCGGTATTTATTAATGGATCTCCCTCCAAATTTTTCAAAGCTTCAAGGGGGCTGCACTAAGGTTTCCCTCTTTCCCCTTTCTTATTTCTCCTCCTAGCATAAGCTCTAAGAAAAATGATAAAAGAAGCATCCTCCAATGGTCTTTTGAGAGGTATAAGGGTATAAAAATTAGAGGGGGTTTCTCATCTCATGTTTGTAGATGATGTACTTTGCAATGTGTACAGCTCCTTATCAGATGTTTCAAGACTCAAAATAGTCTTGGATTCATATTACAAATCTACGAGGATGCAGATTAATCTGGATAAATCTTGCTTTGTTCTTAATAATCTCTCTTAAGCAGAAATTAACTCCTTCTTGAAATTAATACTAGCCCAAAAGAAAGGCCTTGAAGAAGGAATTAAATATTTGGTATTCTATATCAAACTTGATCGGTACAGAAAGAAGGATTTGGGATGGCTTATTCGTAAATTGGAAGCAGGGATTTCCTCTTGAGTTAATAGAGCCTTATCCATAGGGGGTCGCCTAGTACTACTTAAATCAGTTCTGGAAAGTATCCATGTATATTGGAACTCCATAGTGGCGATTCCCAAAGGCATTCTGGATAAAATAAGGAGGATAAGTTGTAGATACTTGTGGGAAGGCCATAAATCCTTGGGGGGTGTCCATTTGGCTAGTTGGTCCTCCATCATTGTGCCAAAAAAACTTGGGGGATGCAGACTCAAATATATTCGTCCCTTCTCTCGTGCACTAGAAAGCCAAAACCTTTGGCGCCTCTCGCAAGGGAACTCCCTTTTGTCAAGATTTGTTCACTCAAAATATTTGGCTAATTTATCCATAGCGGAATGGTTTTGTATACCAGTGAAAACCTCAAAGGGTTCTATCATGTGAAAATATTTAGTAGAATCCTTTCCATTAGTTGGAAAATGGACTGTATGGAAAATTGGTAATGGAATAAACATAATAATAGAAGAGGACCCATGTCTAGGAGAAGGGGACAATTTCATGCTTTCATAACCTTTCATTCAACTTCTTAAAAACCTCAACCTCTTCCACTTACATGATATCTGTTTAGGGGATGTTGGCCCTTGTCCAAGTTTTGGAGATCCTTGGTCATGTTTGACCTCTTTTGGGACTTCGACAGGCTGGTTGAAGGTGGAGCGCAAGTCGAAACAGATATCGCAGGATCTCGGCCCCTTTTAGGGAAGTTTTTGGGATTAGGTTTTATGTAACGGGTATGAGATGTTGACCCATGGGTTTACCCATGTTTAGGCCCATTTTGTAATGTATAAATAGATATCTAGGCGATGTAGGAAGAGGCCAATGTGCTAAGTGTGAATGGTTATGATTCTTTGTGCATGTTGTATTGAAAACTTGTTGAGCTAAGTGCAAGTGATTGTAAGAAGCTTATGTGCAGACTGTAGGAAGGCTTTGTGCTTGAACCTAACTCGGGGAAGGAGGATCTAGCGAGGTGCACGTAGATATCTTGTCTTATTCCAAGTAGGGATTTTGGGCTCTGTTCTTGTAGAAGCTTGAGAGAAGATAATAAAGAAGAGAAGAGTTGGTGGGCGTAGCCCCACACTGGGGTGAACCACGTATATCCTATGTTATGATTGCTTTGTGCATTATGGTTGTATGTTAGTGATGTGATTTATGCTTAGTGTCGATATCTTTATGTATGGTCCATCTAGTATAATAGCTTAGTGCTTGGTAAGGTGAATGAATGTTAGATCTGATATATCTCTCCATGTTAAGTGCTTGAATGTGTTAGATGTTGTTGAATATTTCTTTGCTTTGTAATTAGGGTTTAGATATGCAATGTGAATAAAGGTTAAATATTGATGAATGTTAACTGCTAAGTGCTTTGTTAGAGTGGTGTAATCACATATCTGTGTCCCAGCTAAGGTTGAAGACACTGGAGTCCTACAACCACCCCTGCCTCTACCTCGAGTGAGACTTCATTTGCTTCGCAGGTGTTGCCAAAAGGGCTGGTAGTTAGAGTTTTGTTGGTGCATTGTTGAAGCATTGAACCCTGGGTCTGCCCCTGTGGCAACAAATGGTTTCGTTGCCGGGACCTGAAATTGTGATTGTTGGGAACTGAAGAAAAGAAATATTTCTGCGTAGATATGTTGCTTTAGTGCAAAATATTCTACTTGACTTGTGAATCTCTATGCTAAGAAGAGAAGTCTAATCTGAAGAAAAGAGGTAAGACCTTGAAGCTTTGTGCTATGAGAAAGGTAAGATAAGTGAAAATTTTTGTTTCGAAAGAATGGATCTAAGTATGTTTGATAAATTTTGTCCTAATCTAAAAACTAGGGCACAGTTAGAAGAACTAAGATTTGATATGAATAGATCTGATAGAAATAATGAAAGGTGTGTTATCCCTATGCATAGAAGGAATGTTTGGACTAACAAATGGATGCAGGATCCTAGAAAGAATTTTTTGCAGGGTAGTTACTATGATCCCAGTGCGCAGTACAGGAAGGGTTGGGTATCATTTAAGAGAAAGAGAGGATTAACCCTTTGTTACAGTTGCAGAATACTGGGACATATTGCTAATTAGGAATGCATTGGTAGAAGGCCTAGTTGTCTTTGTTGTAAATCTATGGACCATGAAGTTTTGTATTGTCCTATAATGATTGCTAAAGTTAAAAAGATGAATATGAAACAAGAAAAATATGAGACAGACCAAGAAACTAAGGATATGACAGAACCCCAGAAAGAAAGAGATATTGTATTTCTACAGATGAAAGAAACCCTGAATAACCACAGAGACACTAACTTATCAGAGGTATTAAAAGAGAAAGAGTACAAAGAAACAAGAATAGGAGGCTTCGACATAGACTGTGTCCTGGATGAGGAAACACAGGTGAATATCTTGACAGAAAGAACTTCGGAAATTTTGGGAAAGCTTGTTATGGTTCCTTCATTAGGAGGAATGGGATTATTTAGAGGAAAGTTGATAACCCTATGTGGAAGACTTACCCAGATATTTATGAGTGATTGTGGCACTTCAAAAAAAGAAGAATTTGAGATCGTTAAGTTTTTTGAGAACAACGCCCCATTTTCTATATTTCTAGGAAAAACTTGGATTGAGAAAGATCAGATACGAAGGAAACAAGAAGAGGAGGATCTAGAAAAGAAAAAGAAAGAACTAAGAGATTTAATGGCTAGGAGGATAGCGCACTTACTGGAAAAACAAGAGAACCCGTTGAAGCTACTAAAGACCAAATATATGGATGTCGAAGTTGAAAGGACACAGGAAGACTGGAGGCACCTGTCTGTACAAGAGAGTGCAACACCTACCCCAGAAAGAGAAGAAGTATTACCCTTGAATCCTATGAAAGACCCTCCATAGTGCGAAGTTATCATGCCAAGAGGAGATGAGAACGATAATGGAAAGAGGAAACCAATGATTTAGATCACAGGAAAGAAGGCCAGAAAGCTCAATAAGAAGAGGGAAAATTTATAAAAATTGTAAGAAGTTCCATTCGCAGAAGAAAGGTTTCCAGAACTCGAACTTCACCAGAATATCAGTACAACACAGATTGGCACTTCGCCATGAAGAAGCAATATGATCATTCAATTGACGCTCCCGAATGGTTAGGAAAGTAGTTATGGCATGAAATTTCACCATTGGACCATTGGGACTGCGCCATAATGGATGGAATTGCATTGAATAAGGATTTGTGACCCGTTGAAAGAAATTGTTACGGTGATATCTATTTATCCCATTGAGCATTGCACCGAGAACACTTTTTCCAATTATGATTATCTGAGCCCACAAAGAACTAGTCGATTTCGTGCAGTGATCATTGAGACCTCGCCATCCATTCTATTAATAGTGAGTATTGTTCACCAACCTGAGATACCAGATCTTGAGTGTGCATGTCGGACGAAATTAGCGCAGAAGAAACAGTCATCGAAGAGATTCTAATAGTCCTCATGGTCGATAAGGTGATGTCTGCAAGCATCCAAGCCTCATCGACGCAAGGAGTGAAAGCCTCCCCGTCGACTACTTGTGGATCTGGACCATCCTGAACTATGACCGAGAAAAGAACCAAGCATCGTGATGACTTGGAAAATGTGAAGCTAATTCTATCCATCCTACCCGACTACATCCCACCCCTGGATGGTGTGGTGAATCGTGACAGTGTCTCGAGGGACTTCTACTACACAGTCATCACTGCATACCTTATGAATGGAATACAAGCAGTCAGACCGCAGTTGGAGAGGATTCCAACCTTGAAGATTAATGACTATAACCTAGGAGACCGCAAGAGCTATGGCATGCTCGCACCTCAAAAATATTTGACCAAGACAAAGGGGAAGAAATTGAAGATCATCCCCCAACCATGGACTATGGACATCGCAAGGTCCACTGTCTTGAATGTGATGAATATACCACATTTTGGAAGGCACCAGGAGGTTAACTCATGCGTTAAGCTCCTGCTATCGTGCTTCCATGGTGGGTATCTATGGTTAGAAAAACGCATCACTGTAAATTCGGCGTTGATCCATAGGATCACTAGATTGAGCATTCAGGGACCAGACCCACAAGACTTTTATTCAGGGAAGGCTGTAGACTGCGCCCTGGCACAGAGGATCAAAGACACCTACAACGATGTAGACAAAGGGATGCAAGGCTACAAGGTAGCATCCATTCATAATGGAACAGTGCACCTTGCTTTCCATTTGATTGATGGTAAGCTCGTAAGAAAGAACAAACCCATGTAGGTCACAGGGTTTGTCGTTGACCTCGCAGGAAAATGCGTGGAAGGACTCCAGATGAACTAGGCTAGTTACTTAATCAACCAGTTAGAATTGGATTGTTGCGAAGCTTAGGATCAGGGCTATGAGTTCCATTTTAGATGGCTATTGATCCTCATCGCGTTTACTACTTGGGAGATGTCGGAAGGTGCGACCTTCCCTAACATTGAGTCTTTCGAGCCACTAGTTTTGAAGTTCACCACGCTCTGGTATTTGAGAGATATAGGGAAACAATGGCAGTCGAATGCATTATTCTATACCTACTACCTGCAGTTGAAGAGGGCTATTGAGTCTTTCCCTCATATGACGTCGAATACCCTGGACAGGTTCAGGCCCCTTATGAAGTTCCACGCAGATAGGCATTTTATTTGTATTACTGCACGAGCAGATGAAAGTAAAGAAGAGCTTCAGTCCTACTACAATCTCATAGAGGAGGACCTGGAAGAAATCACTAAGGAATGGCCCGTGAAGTTCCTTATACCAGTCGAACAAGAAGTATTGTTTGATCCCAACCTCATTGGAAGTTTGGTGGTTACTCATGAAGAGTATGATGCACCCAACAGTAGCAGGAAGAAAAAGAAGGAATATGTACAGGAAATACACAACACATCAGAAGAGACTACATCAGATTCACCTAGCAGAGGAGGAGACGACAAAGTGGACAAAGAAGAAAAAGAAGGGGAAGAAGACAAGCAGAAGCAAGGTGAAGTAACATTGCCTAGGAACCCCCTTGAAGAGGCAGAGACATCCAAGAAAAGAAAGGTTTCCCCAACGAAACCTACATCGCAGAAGAAGTCCAAAGCAAGTAAGCCGAAGTTGCAGACTGTACTCACGGCCGATGATTTCGAATTCATTATCGCAGCTATATCAGATGCCTTGGAAGATATTTTGCAGATAAATGAAGCCAAACAAGAATCCATGTATGATATAATTGAGACAGAGCTGAGAGGAGTACAACAATCCCTTCACTCCAGCCGCGCAGTGTCCACTACGTCCCCGCCACCAGAAGAACCAGTGTTGGGAGATAAGCTTGCCCAACTCTGCAGAATAGCTGATGTGACTGAAGCTTGCATTCGTTGCATACAGGAATAAAAATAAAAGGCCTCAGTGGCCCTAAAGAAAGCACAAGAGGAAATCATAGAGCAATGTCGAGTTGCGCAGTAGGAGAAGGACGACCTCCAAACCAAGTTTGAATAAAATAAAGCGCAAATCCAATAGGAGAAAGAACAGATGCATGCGGAGCAAGTCAGATTTAAAGAAGCAGTGAACAGAGCACTTCCCTGTGTGACAGGCTTGGAGCAGATAGAAGAAGACCCAGTATTAAATCAAGTCATGAAGCTTGTTGAAGCCATTCAACAGCTTCAATAGAGGGTCACAGAACTAGAGCTACAAACAGTGCCAAGCACTCCACAGAAAGTGTGAGACCAGACAGAAGCAACTTCCCAGAGTGTAGTTGAAAGGATCAAAGCATTAGTCATGGAATGTAAATATCTAAGCAGTCGCAGTGTGCAGACTTATGAGCGCCTTACCGAGGACCCTGAACTGAAAACACTAGAGTCATAGCTCCAGGAAGAAAAGTAGCAAGCAACAGCAGTACAAGCGCAGTTGAAACTCCTGTCAATAGTTGAGAGGATGAAAAGATCCCAAGAACATCACACAGCTCAGCAACAGGTTCATGCCATACAAAGAAAAGTCATGGAAGTGACTCAGAAGCTCTAGCCAGTCCAAGATGAAACTTGCCTACTTTTTGAGGAGATTGAAGGTCGAGGAGCAGAGCTAGAAAAAGTAGTCACTTCGGTAGAACATCGCTTAGAAGGACCTATGAACGAGGCAGTTATTCAAGAGTTCATTTAATAAGGAGGCCTTGGCACAACAACGGGTTGAAGAAGACTGAGGATTTTGAGGCAGAGTTACCCAGACTAGAGTGACTCGAGACGAGTCACAGGTGAGTGTTGGGGGCTTGTTGGCCCTTGTCCAAGTTTTGGAGATCCTTGTTCATGTTTGACCTCTTTTGGGACTTTGATAGGCTGGTTGAAGGCGGAGCGCAATTCGAAGCAGAGATCGTGGGATCTCGACCCCTTTTTAGGGAAATTTTTGGGATTAGGGTTTATGTAACGAGTATGGGATGTCGGCCCATGGGTTTACCCATGTTTAGGCCCATTTTGTAATGTATAAATAGATATATAGGCGATGTAGGAAGAGGCCAATGTGCTAAGTGTGAATGGTTATGATGCTTTGTGCATGCTGTATTGAGAACTTGCAGAGCTAAGTGCAAGTGATTGTAAGAAGCTTATGTCCAGACTATAGGAAGGCTTTGTGCTTGAACCTAACTCAGGGAAGGAGGATCTGGTGAGGTGCACACAGATCTCCTGTCCTATGCAGAGTAGGGTTTTTGGGATATTTTCTTGTAGAATATTGAGAGAAAATAATAAAGAAGAGAAGAGTTGGTGGACGTAGCCCCAAACTGGGGTGAGCCACGTATATCCTGTGTTATGATTTCTTTGTGCATTATGGTTGTATGTTAGTGATGTGATTTATGCTTAGTGTCGATATCTTTATGTATGATGCATATGGTATAATAGCTTAGTGCTTAGTAAGGTGAATGAATGTTAGATATGATCTATCTCTCCATGCCAAGTACTTGAATGTGTTAGATATTGTTGAATATTGCGTTGCTCTGTAATTAGGGTTTGGATCTACGATGTGCATAAAGGTTAAATACTGATGAATGTTAGTTGCTAAGTGATTTTTTAGAGTGGTGTAATCATAGATCTGTGTCCTAGCTAAGGTTGCAGACATTGGAGTCCTGCAACCACCCCTGCCTCTACCTCGAGTGAGACTTCATCTGCTTCGCAGGTGTTGTAGAAAGGGTTGGTAGCTAGGGTTTTGTTGGTGCATTGTTGAAGCGTTGAAACCTGGTTCTGCCCCTGTTCCAACAAGGGACCCTCAACTATGAGGAATCCTGGGGTGGCGTGATTCAGTCTCTTTAGGTTAACCACAATATTTTCACGCAAAATGGGACTCCTTTATTTCGAGGTTGTGTGAAAACTTCATCCTACTAGACAATGAGTCCTCAGACCCTCTCTGTTGGTCCTGTTATCCCCGATTTCTAGGGATAACTAGGAGATCATGTCTTGAGGCCCACAGGTCCTAGACATGGAGTACCGAGAGCAGGATTGACTTGAGCATGGCCATGGAGGGCCCATCTTTCTTCTTCTTCATCACACTTGTCCTATCAATAGTAGCAGCATCCATCACCTTCATCTTGGACTTGTATCAAAGAAGACTCTTTCTCCATGAGGTAATTGGTCCAAGTATCATGGTATGTGTCATGTTTGATCATTATAACCTTCAGATATATGCATCAGATTCATTTCATTTCTGACAACTGCTTGGATCTTACACTAACCCACTTGACCATGGTTGGGGGGATTGATAGGGTACCCTAGCAAGCTTGTACCCATAGGTTTTGGTTAGCTACCAGGGGGGATTTTGAAGAGCCATCGTCTGCTCCCATCATTATATCACTTTTACATCTTATCTCCCATTCATCTATCCCATTCCCCTAGTCCAGACATTAGGATGACCTATTTATGGGGTTACACCTTATCCTGTGGGAACAAGGGGCTAAAGGCCCAGGGGGTAAAAGCAGCTGGTAAGAGATAAAAGCCATAAAAATAAAACCTAGAGATGCCTCACCCAGGGATCCCCAAGAAGGCAATAAAAATCCTCTCAATAAGAAACAAGAGGGACCCTAAGAAAAATAATAAAACAAGACCTAACCAAGAGGATGGGGGGTCTCATCATGAGCCAGCCCATTATGTTCATAGGTACCTAGCAGTATGACATTTCCATTATCTGGTTACCACGCCAAGGCAGTGACCTTTGGTTGCATGGCCAAAGGAAAGGGGGTCTCATCACGAGCCAATCTTATCATCTATGTGAAAGTACTCATGGGTAACACTGTCAGCTCTGGTCACCACTCCAAGGCAGTGTCCTCTAGTTAGGCCTTGAAATAAAAAGAAATAAAAAGCAATATAGAAAAGAAAGAATAAAGGCAATAAAGGGCTTGGAAAGAATTGCATCCATGACAGGTACAGCTCGCCTCCTACAAAGGCACCCATGGATAATATCCACCCCTGTCTTTCACTATGTCTGAACATCCTTAGACCATACCACCTCGTATTACATGGCTTGGATGATATCCTTTGGGAACTTTCCTTTTCTTATGGATGATGGCCCAATGGGGCACTTTGTCTTTTTCTTCAGCTTTGTATAGTAGGTTATTGTAATATCTTTGAGCTATTAGATGATATGCTAGGGGTTTTATGCATGCATTTGATAAAATTAATGATGAAATATGATTGACATTGCTATGATCCCGAGGACTAATGATCCCATGGAGGGAGAAGTTTTTGATGTGCAGGACCATTCCCGACGGACATGTACCAAGTGGACCGGTACACATGGGGAGATGATTAGTTCGAACCTCCATGGGGCAGAAGAGCCCATCATATGGTTGTTGGGACCTCATCAAGAACAGAGACAGGACAGTGATTGGTCGAGCCTTTGCACGAGAGAAGAAGAAGGACATTTTCATCCAGGACACCTTGGTTGAGCCCAGCCCTAGGGGGTTGACCCACTTCAGGTGGAACATGTCCCTCTATTGACCCAAAACGTCCTCCAGAGATCCTTGATGTCACCTCCAGCACGTGGCAGCTTTACAGGGCAGTTTGGCACGTGTGGCAGAGTTTGGAGGCCCAGAGAGGACCAATGTTTGTCATCCAGTGTTGTGATTTTCCCTAAAAAGGGCCAACGTCTCCCTCGGATGGGCTAGATGTCTTGCTCATTTCTCATTTAGGGTTTTCTTTAGGCAATTTAATGTAAAACAGTATGATTTTTAGTTATTAGCCTTGTCGGTTGTTTTAATGACCTAATTTTAATTAAAGGTCATTAGATGATATAAATTGAGGATGTTTAACCTCATTTTAACATAACACAACTCACTCTCTTGTGAGATCTGATTTTTTGCGCCCTACTAGGGTAATTTTGGTGTTTAAGTGAGGCGCACTTGCTATTGGAGGATTTTTCTTGGCATTTATGGAATTTCTCTCAAGGAAGGTTTACAACTAGGGTTTTCTTGTGCTTTCTTCATGACATATAAGTGAATTTTCAGGCAAAACTTCTTAAATGAATGGTTGTAGGTATAATTTCTTACATTTGCTTATTGTATTGTTGATTTAAAACCCTAGGTAACAAGCACACAGGTAGGTCATTGTTACATGTCCCCTTGTTGAGAAATATTTTTCAGCCATTGAAGAAAAGAGATAGAGCCTAGCCGTTGCTACACTTATTTTCTTTCTTCTGAGCTAGTGTTGAAGTCCATAAGTTGAAAAGAGGAGACGTCCTAGGCCTAGATTGCCTACACCTAGGGTTTCACCTTCTAGGGTTTGAAAGCCTTGTCACTGCAACACTTTCTCCCTTAGATTTATGCTTTAAGCTAGCCGTTTTTCCAAGTCAATTTAGAGAAGGAGGAAAGAGCACGAGGCCTTGCTTAAGCAACACCAGAGTGAGGCTCTTTCCCCTAGGGTTTTGATTCTAGGGCTCTGCCTTTGCATCACCATAGAACCCTACCTTCTAGTCTCTGAGTTATTATCCTACCGAGACCTTGTGCCCTTATTTTTGACTCCATATACCCTAAGGCACTGATTTGATCTCCAACGTTGGAGCTTTAGTGTACAAAACTACCTTTAAAACTTTAATTTCTGAAACCCTAACTAACATTACTAGCTTAATAAAGGCTGACATCATAGTTGAATATCTCATCTTGACGCAACAAAAGTGCAATATAAGCAATTGAGTGATGATTTTAAGCATTTATTGAACAAATTTTTGATTGGATATACTGTCAGCTTAGTCATCTTGGTAGATATAGATGAATTGATAATCATTCATAAGCTAATCAACAAAACGTTGTCTTCATCTTGTATCTATTGCATTGCTTATTGAACAAAATCAGATAGTTAAAGAAGTACTAACCCTTTGAGTTATAACCTGCAAATATATATATTGTGTTGCTATTGTCTTGTTCTGGGTAGGTGTTTTCAACAGGGCATACACTTCTTTTATTTGTTGATTAGCTGGACTATCTGAAACTGGTGGTAACCTGTGAGGAGGGAACTCTTAAAAATTGACCTTGTGTCTTCTGCCTCTTCAAACCCCAAGTTACCGAGGACGTCCCCCCTTGGATAACCTCCCTAAATAGAAATAACCTCCCCATTGTGGTGACATTGGGTGGGGAAGGTTCCTGTTTCACCAGTTTGACCTTTATCCTTTAGCTTTTCAACCTAAACTACAAACTATGTGATAACATTTTGGCGTCGTTCTCGGGGAACACTGAGTCAATTCTCCTCAGACGACAAACCTTTTTGGTAAGCCTTGCCTCAGAGCCTTATCTTACAAGGTTACCTGGCAACTCCACTAGGGTGTTTTCCCTTTTATTTGATGATTTCAAGCAAATCATCTGGCGACTCCACAAATAGCTAATGATGACTTGTAGTGGGCATCAGTATATACCTTCATCTAGTACTATGACCTCCACAAATCCTGTCACCCCTATAAGTTCTCCCAAATGGTCTTATAAAGAACTCTTTGGTCCTTTAAGCTTACCTAACACCCAAGGGGGGTTACATGATCTACCCAAGAAGGTCGAGTCCTGGATACCTAAGTTTTCAGGGGAAGATGGATCCTATGGAAACTCTCATTGGACTGACTTCTGTGATGCATTCGAGTTTCACCAATCTAGACTAGAACACCCCGATGTCTTTTTAAGGCTCTTTGTGAGCTCACTCACCGGAAGTGCCAGAAGATGGATTAACAAACTCCCGAAAGGAAGCATCAAAACCCCTGAAGATATTGAACAAGCCTTCCAAAAAGATTGGTGTGAAAAAGAAAGCATGGATTCCCTTTACTCTCAATACACTAATATTTGCAAAGCCTCTAGCGAGGGAATTAGTTATTTCAATGATAGGTTCAACCTTTTACTCAAGAAGATCAGGCCTAGTTTCTCAGAAGAAGTTGTACTCCAACACTACTTGAACTCGTTTGAAGGAGTTTTGTAGGTTACTCTCAAAGATCGGTCACCCTCGACTCTATAAGAAGCACAAAATTTTGCTTGCCAGATTGAGCAAAACCTTGAGTTCGAAGACTACATCAATCAAGTCAATCTCTCGCACAATAATGACCCCAAGGAATCTAGTGATGAGGATGTCCCCGAAGCTGAGCCTAAGTCCCTAGAAATTCTTGAATTAAAACTCATGCCTCCCAAAAGGAAATGGAACACATCTTTTTCAATCACAAACAATGTTCTGAATGCCTCGATACATCATAAGCCATCCGAGGATTTGGGCATGGCCACTCACAAAAAACCTAACTTTGAGGTTGCCTTGTTTGTCTTGGACACACCGATGTTGAAAGATCAAGATATGAGTGAAGCCGATAATTCTAAAGAAATCGATCCAAGCACTAGTATGTCTTGTATCCTACAAAGGGTTAAAAGGATTTGTGAAATGTTAGAAATTTATTTTCTAAAAAAGAAGCACTCAGATGACCAATTTCCTTTTAAGGGGATTCCCACATTATTGCAAACCGGTCATTCTGAGAAAGATAAATGAACACCCTTTTCAGTGGATCCTTACTCATTTCGAGATTGCCCCACTTTTCCCTTGACAGAAAAGGACATAGATTGGGGTGATTATTTCGATGATGCCTCTAATATCTCTAAAGATTTAGACGAAGATGGCTATCAAGTACAAAGAGTAAGTAATTTCGTTGAATGGAATGAAGACATTTTCAAAGACATAGAATTTCCAAACACTGTCATTGTGGATGAAAATCCTTGGTGTTTTCAATGCAGTGAGGCACATTGGGAACATGAGTGTTCTTACAATAATGGTGACCATCAACAAATAAAAAATATAGACCACTTCATAGAAGGCCCTCAAATAAATATCACCGCTGAAGAGCATCAAGAGGCCATGAAAGAAGTAGTCAGGTTAGCCAGGATGGCGGTAATAAACAAACTAGACCAGGAATCAAAAGAAAAGCTAAAGAAAAAAGAGTTCCAAGTGTATAGAAGGAAGAATTTGGACCAACCTTCCACTGACCAAACAAAAAATCCACCTGTGGATGTAATCTTTCCTAAAACATCCAATACTGAAAGGGTTAACCTAAATTTTGACCTTGAAGGGGCATTATCCAAGATGCTTGTAACCATCCCTTTGAGAGAAGTCATCAAGGTACCATCTATGAAAGAACGATTTGACAACTTTTTCCAAGGATCAGATGGACCATTGAAAGATGGAATTATTGGTCGTATCCAGAATGTACCTGTAACTACAACTTATGAGCAAAAGTCCATTGATTCCATCAAAGATGACAAAGCACGTGACAAAAACGGGCCAACTCCTCATAGATATTCTCCAGAAGATACGTCTTTTGCAAAAGAGGAAAATTCGAATCAGATTAAATGGCCCACGAAAGAAGAATACCAACAACTCATGGACGAGCTCAAATCTCAGGAATCAGAGACTACGAAAATACTAAAGAAGGTGGAAGATGATGTATGAATCCATCCTTCATAGCAAGAAATATTTATAGCAGAGTCCCACCGACCTCCCTCTACACAATAATCCAGGGTTATTCAAGGAAAAACTAATTTCAGAGTCAGAGAGTACAAGGAGGGAGACATGGTTTGGATGTGGGATGTCAATAAAGGGAAGCCTACTGATATCAAAGAAAACAATTGTTTTTGGATTTTCCCTTTTAGGGTCAGAAGAAAGTCAGTTAATGACTCCTATTACCTGTCTACACTGGAGGGAAGAAGGCGCACAGTGCCCATCAGCGGGAACCTCCTCAAACCCCACCAGGGTGGGGTAACCTGACTCCACAGGTAAGTATAGGTAGGTAGGCATATTTCTGTGTATTATACCATTTTCATTTCATTGTAGTTTGTTTCCTCACATGCATGTCGATTGTTTTATTTCAGTCATATATATATGTATTATATTTGCGGGGTGGAAATACCACCCCACCTTTGTTATTGATGCCCTTTTCAAGTATGAGTAGGTCTACAGGTTTATGCCAGAGATGTTGAGGTTCTCATGCGCTCTACGGTGAGCACATGTCCCCGAGTTGGAGCCAGATGTTATCCCCGATTTCTAGGGATAACTAGGAGATCATGTCTCGAGGCCCACAGGTCCTAGACATGGAGTACCGAGAGCAGGATTGACCTGAGCATGGCCCTGGAGGGCCCATCTCTCTTCTTCTTTGTCACACTTATCCTATCAGCAGTAGCAACATCCATCACCTTCGGCTTGGACTTGTATCGGAGAAGACTCTTTCTCCATGAGGTAATTGGTCCAGGTATCATGGTATGTGTCATGTTTGATCATTATAACTTTCAGATATATGCATTAGATTCCTTTAATTTCTGACAACTGCTTAGATCTTACACTATCCCACTTGACCATGGTTGGGGGGATTGATAGGGTACCCTAGCAAGCTTGTACCCATGGGTTTTGGTTAGCTACCAGGGGGGATTTTGAAGATCCATTGTTCGCTCCCATCATTATATCACTTTTACATCGTATCTCCCATTCATCTATCCCATTCCCCTAATCCAGACATTAGGATGACATATTTATGGGATTACACCTTATCCTGTGGGAAGAAAGGGCTAAAGGCCCAGGGGGTAAAAGCAGCTGGTAAGAGATAAAAGCCATAAAAATAAAACCTAGAGATGCCTCGCCCAGGGATCCCCAAGAAGGTAATAAAAAGCCTCTCAATAAGAAACAAGAGGGACCCTAAGAAAAATAATAAAACTAGACCTAACCAAGAGGATGGGGGGTCTCATCACGAGCCATCCCATTATGTTCATGGTACCTAGCAGTATGACATTGCCATTATCTGGTTACCACGCCAGGGTAGTGACCTTTGGTTGCATGGCCAAAGGAAAGGGGGTCTCATCACGAGCCAGCCTTATCATCTCTGTGAAAGTACTCATGGGTAACACTGTTATCTCTGGTCACCACGCCAAGGCAGTGTCCTCTAGTTAGGCCTTGAAATAAAAAGAAAGAAAAAGCAATATAGAAAAGAAAGAATAAAGGCAATAAAGGGCTTGGAAAGAATTGCATCCATGACAGGGACAGCTCGCCTCCTACAAAGGCACCCACGGATAATATCCACCCATGTCTTTCACTATGTTTGGACATCCTTAGACCATGCCACCTCGTATTACATGGCTTGGATGATATCCTTTGGGAACTTTCCTTTTCTTATGGATGTTGGACCAATGGGGCACTTTGTCTTTTTCTTCAGCTTTGTATAGTAGGTTATTGTAATATCTTTGAGCTATTAGATGATATGCTAGGGGTTTTATGCATGCATTTGATAAAATTAATGATGAAATATGATTGACATTACTATGATCCCGAGGACTAATGAGCCCATGGAGGGCGAATTTTTTGATGTGCAGGACCATGCCCAATGGACAGGTACCAAGTGGACCGGTACACATGGGGAGATGATTAGTTCGGACCTCCATGGGGCTGAAGAGCCCATCAGATGGTTTTTGGGACCTCATCAGGAACAGAGACAGGACAGTGATTGGTCGAGCCCTTGCACGAGAGAAGAAGAAGGAAATTTTCATCCAGGACACCTTGGCTGAGCCCAGCCATAGGGGGTTGACCCACTGTAGGTGGAACATGTCCCTCTGTTGACCCAGAACGTCCTCCAGAGATCCTTGACGTCACCTCCAGCACGTGGCAGCTTTACAAGGCAGTTTGGCACGTGTGGCAGAGTTTGGAGGCCTAGAGAGGGCCAACGTTTGTCATCCAGTGCTGCGATTTTCCCTAAAAAGGGCCAACATCTCCCTCAGATGGGCTAGATGTCTTTCTCATTGCTCATTTAGGGTTTTCTTTAGGCAGTTTAATGTAAAATAGTATGATTTTTAGTTATTAGCCTTGTCGGTTGTTTTAATGACCTAATTTTAATTAAAGGTCATTAGATGATATAAATTGAGGATGATTTCCCTCATTTTAACATAACACAACTCACTCTCTTATGAGATCTGATTTCTTGCACCCTACTAGGGTAATTTTGGTGTTTAAGTGAGGCGCACTTGCTATTGGAGGATTTTTCTTGGCATTTATGGCATTTCTCTCAAGGAAGGTTTACAACTAGGGTTTGCTTGTTCTTTCTTCATGACATGTAAGTGAATTTTCAAGCAAAACTTCTTAAACGAATGGGTGTAGGTATAATTTCTTACATTTTCTTATTGTATTGTTGATTTAAAACCCTAGGTAACAAGCACACAGGTTGGTCATTGTTACATGTCCCCTTGTTGAGAAATATTTTCATTCATTGAAGAAAAGAGATAGAGCCTAACCATTGCTACACTTATTTTCTTTCTTCTGAGCTAGCGTTGAAGTCCATAAGTTGAAAAGAGGAGACGTCCTAGGCCTAGATTTCCTACACCTAGGGTTTCACCTTCTAGGGTTTGAAAGCCTTGTCATTGCAACACTTTCTCCCTTAGATTTATGCTTTAAGCTAGCCATTTTTCCAAGCCAATTTAGAGAAGGAGGAAAGAGCACGAGGCCTTGCTTAAGCAACACCGGAGTGAGCCTCTTTCCCCTAGGGTTTTGATTCGAGGGTCCTGCCTTTGCAGCACCATAGAACCCTACCTTCAAGTCTCTGAGTTATTATCCTCCCGAGACCTTGTGCCCTTATTTTTGACTCCATATACCCTAAGGCACTGATTTGATCTCCAACATTGGAGCTTTAGTGTACAAAACTACCTTTAAAACTTTAATTTCTGAAACCCTAACTAACATTACTAGCTTAATAAAGGTTGACGTCATAGTTGAATATCTCATCTTGACGCAACAAAAGTGCAATATAAGCAATTCAGTGATGATTTTAAGCATTTATTGAACAAATTTTTGATTGGATATACTGTCGGATTAGTCATCTTGGTAGATATAGATGAATTGATAATCATTCATAAGCTAATTAACAAAACGTTGTCTTCATCTTGTATCTATTGCATTGTTTATTGAACAAAATCATATAGTTAAAGAAGTACTAAGCCTTTGAGTTATAGCCTGCAAATATATATATTGTGTTGCTATTGTCTTGTTCCGGGCAGGTGTTTTCAACAGGGCATACACTTCTTTTATTGGCTGATTAACCGAACTATCTGACACTAGTGGTAACCTGTGAGGAGGGAACTCTTAAAACTTGACCTTGTATCTTCTGCCTCTTCAAACCCCAGGTTACTGGGGACGTCTCCACTGGGCTAACCTCCCTAAATAGAAAGAACCTCCCCATTGTGGTGACATTGGGTGGGGAAGGTTCCTGTTTCACCAGTTTGACCTTTATCCTTTAGCTTTTCAACCTAAACTACAAACTGTGCGATAGCAGGTCCTATAACCAAAGGGAAGATTCCTTTTCAGTGAAACTTGAATATAAAGCGTGATAGGAAGAAAGACTTCAATTCCATCCTAAATGGTGGTGGAAAACGTTGTGGAAAAGCAAAGCTCCATTAAGATGCAAAATTTATCTCTGCCTAGCTCTGAATAATAAACGTTATGTTATTGATTGCAACCACATGAAACATTCTCCAGGACACAAACTTGAGAGAGAGCCCCTGAGAGGGGTTTGTGATTCCTATCTGAGACAAAGCTGGAACGTAGAGATGGTCTCCTCCTTACAGAGAGTTGAGAAGAAATCCAAATGATTCTCTTGTGTAACGCGATGAGAAAGGAGATCTGCAGAGTTGGACGTGCATGTGGCTGAGCAAAAGGTGAACGTGTGAATTCCCAAAGAGTTGGGTGCATCGTCATGAGACATAGATGAAGATGATGTATTAGCCTCCTCTGAGAAGAGATTTGATGATGAACTCCATATGACTCTCCTATGTAATGCAGTGGGAAAGAAGATATGTTGAGTGGACGTGCCTTTGGATGAGCATAGATGAATGTGATCCTAGTGGTTGAGCACTAGTGAGAGTGGTTCTCCTGGGTAATGCAGTGAGATAGAGATATGGAAATCCCTATGGATGTGCCACTAGTGGGTGTATTAGATACCTTGCTATATTGTTCAAGAGTCAGACCTGCCTTTAACCCTAAGTGTAATGTAAAGGGTACAGGTTGGCCCCACCTTAATGTAATTGATAATTAATGTAAAATATAATTAATCTAGTTAATATTAATTATATTATGAGATAGAGAGGTCAGCCTTGTTGTGAAAATAGACACTTTTGTTGACAAGTCAAGTATAATATAAGTAAAGGTAAATTCCCCATTGAGGAATCATATATTTTGTGTGTGTTTGGAAATTTTAGCAACTACATCTTCTTGGAAAAGGTGTGCACCTCTCTTGGGCACTAGTCTTCTAGGGTTTGCAAGCACCCTCTTATGTGATAGGTTTTCTTGGTGGTGAAGGTATTTATCTTGAAGAATATAGCAAAGGATTGGTTGGGTTTTCTTCCCTTGTTGAGAAGGGTTTCCCAGGATACTTCTTATATACTTGTGCATGGTGTTTCTCCTTGTGATCTTGGTTGTTGCAACAAAATTGTTTATGGTTTAAGTTAAATGATAAAATGAAATGAACTTCATGCTTAAACCTATACTATTGAAAAATCAACATGGTATCAGAGAATAGGTCTTGAAGAACCCATTGCAAAAACATCTACCAGTCTCCTCTCTTTTCTACAGAAACGTACGACCCTCCTAGGGTTTCCAAAAAATCCATACGACCCTCCTTTCTGAGGTGCTTCAGCCCTTAATACTTGAACGTTGGGGCTAATTTTGGCATAGGAGAGTATGGCCTCCTCCATCGCACCTCCACAAACTCTCAGAGTGAAATTTTGTGCATTTTGAAATTTTGGCCCTAGGGTTTTGCTAATTTCTGCAAAATTTTCAGAATTGGGGTTTCTGCAACTCATTGAAGGAGCTCTTCAGCGCACCAGTGTTCTCCTATCTTTCAAAGTCTTATTTTTGGCAGTCATAAGTCCAACAAAACCTAAAAGTGCTAGCCTAGCCTAATCATTAGGTTTTCTAGCTTAGTTGACAAGGGTTTGTGAAGAATCTAAAATTATGATGAACATAACTATGATGGAAGATAAGCTCGATGAATCAAGCAACTTCAAGTTCCTGGATGACAAGACTTCAGAGGAGTAATTATTGTGGGTGATACAAAACAGTGACACTATGACTACCCTCTTCATGAAGATTTCAAGAGGATAGAGATCAACCATGTGCCATTGGAGAAATCATATCAGCACCCTCAAGTGTGCAGTTGTATATATATTATTTGTATCATTGTCATGAGGGAAATTGCAGGAGGAAGGAACCTTTTGTCGAAGTCATGGATCCATAGGTATCCTAGTGCATTCAGAGGAACAACACACTGGAAGTGAAGACTCTAGGTTTGATTGTTTTAATTGTCATTCCTCTAATGTATATTTCTAAAGTTTGCTACATTACAAGTAGTTGTTGTAGTTGTGACAACAATCCTTAAATTGTTTTGATTCTAGAGATGTACTCATTATTATCCTTTAGGAGATATTCATGTTTTTGTTCTTGTTGTTTTCTTGTTCCAGACAAGTTAACAACAAAGGAAGATGTTTATCCTTCAGAGGGATTCACTTGAATTAGAGTAAGTCAAGACTATTTGAGAAAGAGGAAGAATAGAACCATCATTGAGGAAACCAATGAAATAATGCATGATCAGAATCTTTCTATGATTCTATGGGAAAAAACATGCATGACATAGTATATGTTCAAAACAAGATTCTTCACCAGACTTTGAAAAACATAACCCCTGAAGAAGGCTTCACTAGAGTGAAGCCTGAGATTGAACACTTCAGGATATTTAGGTTCCCAATGTATTTTCATGTACCCAAAGAGAAAAATTCCAAGCTATACCCTTCAAGGAGAAATGATGCACTTATGGGATAACAATGAATCTTCGAAGACATTCCAGATCTACATCCCTAGTCATAGACAGATTGATAAAAGCAGAGATGTTGTCCTTGAAGAAGAGATAACCTTTCAAAGATCCAGAGAATCTCAGATGGAGATTGACAGTGAGACAATACCTTCTCCCCCTTCAGCAGTTTAGAGGGAGACAAACATTATTCCAGCTGATCCAGTTGCTCTAGTTGATATGTTCAGAGATATTGCAGTAGGGCATAAAAGGCCTACCTAGGCTCACTCTGCAGAAGGCAGAGAAACATACAAGCCTCTCAAGGCACATCTCGAGAGAACAAAGAGATTTTTCGAGCTACTCTTCATCCACGAGCCACATTGATTCTGAGCCTTCTTTTCATAAAGACGCAACAGGATAATAGGTATGGCAAGATGCCATAATAGAAGACTACCAATATATCTTAAAAGAATTATGTATAAGATATTTTTTAGAGACCATAAGGGAAGTTTGTGATTACTTCCAAGTGGATCTATAAGATCAAGCATGTAGCTTATGGAAGTGTCGAGAAATACAAAGCGAGATCTATAACTAGAGGTTTCTCACAAACAAAGGGAGTTGTCTATGATGAGACACTTGATCCAGTAAGCCCAATA
This sequence comes from Picea engelmannii, assembly GCA_009831015.1. NCBI lineage: Eukaryota > Viridiplantae > Streptophyta > Pinopsida > Pinales > Pinaceae > Picea > Picea engelmannii. Next base: position 336,496 of record ML788138.1, on the reverse strand, counting down.
CACTTCCATCTGTACTACCATCCATGAGTTGGAAATTATATCAGAGGATGGAATCTTGATGAGTTTGGGTTTCAACAAGAGTGTTGTTGGTCCAAACCTATATTATTACAGTGTTGGTGACGAGAGCCTGATTTTGATGACTTATTCATAAATCCTTGTTGTTGGATACAAGTAAGCTTTGACTTCTGATTTCGAGATGAAGGATATGAGTATGATGCACTACTTCTTGGGACAAGAAGTATGACAGAGGACCGATGAGATTTTCCTGAGTCAAGGAAAATATACAGTAAAGATATTCGGTATGACAGAAGTGCAAATCCATGCCTACACCGATGATGATGGATTTGAAGAAAATAAATGATGATGATTTAGAAGAGATTGATCCATAGCTGATTTGATCACTGATGTATTTGGTTAACACCAGACCTGATTCATGCTATGCAGTGAATGTACTTAGTCAATTCACGAGTTAGTTGAGACAGACTCACTAGATAGTAGTAAAGCATGTATTGAGATATATATGAGGCACAATTGGATATGGCCTGAGATATGCCTTTAGTGTGGACTTGAGCCTACAGGGATATGTCGATGCATATTGGGCAGGAAGCGTAGTGGAAAGAAAAAGCACCTTCGTTTGTTTCTTCACTTTAGGGTCTGCCATGGTTTCCTAGTGTAGAAGAAAATAAAACTATGTGGCATTGAACACTGCAAAGGCAGAGTACATTGCATTGAATGTAGCAGTTTGTGAAGCAGTGTGGCTTCACAAACTTCTGACTAACTTGTTCGATCATGAGATAGATCCTACTACTATTCATTGTGATAACCAAAGCTGTGTAAATCTCTCCGAGAATACTATGTTTCATGACAAATCGAAACACATTGAAATAAAGTATCATTATATCATAGACATGGTGCAGAGGAAGACAGTACACGTGAAATATCTTCCTACCCATGAACATATAGCATATATCTTCACCAAACCACTTGCCAAGACAAAGTTCGAGTATTTCCATGAGAGACTTGGCCTAGTGGAGAATGCCTCCCTAGCTGAGAGGGAGTGTTGATGATTGCAGCCATGTGAGAAATTCTCCAGGGCACAAACTTGAGAGAGAGACACTGAGAGGGATGTGTGGTTCCTATCTGAGACAGAGTTGGAACGTAGAGATGGTCTCCTCTTTACAGAGAGTTGAGAATAACTCCAGATGATTCTCCTGTGTAACGTAGTGAGAAAGGAGATCTGCAGAGTTGGACATGCTTGTGGTTGAGCACAAGGTGAACGTGTGAATTCCCAAAAGCTGGGTGCATCGTCATGAGACAGAGATGAAGATGATGTATTAGTCTCCTTTGAGCAGAGAGTTGATGATGAACTCTAGATGACTCTCATGTGTAATGTAGTGGGAAAGAAGATATGTTGAGTGGGCGTGCTTGTGGATGAGCACAAGTGAACATGATCCTAGTGGTTGAGCACTAGTGAGAGTGGTTCTCCTGGGTAATGCAGTGAGATAGAGATATGGACATCCCTATGGATGTGCCCCTAGTGGTTGAGAACTAGTGGGTGTATTAGATCCCTTGTTATATTGTTCAAGAGTCAGCCCTGCCTGTAACCCTAATTGCAATGTAAAGGGTACAGGTCGGCCCCACCTTAATGTAATTGATAATTAATGTAAAAGATAATTAATCTGGTTAATATTAATTATATTATGAGATAGAGAGGTCGGCCTTGTTGTGCCAATAGACACTTATGTTGACACATCAAGTCTAATATAAGTAAAGGTAAATTCCCCATTGAGGAATCATATCTTTTGTGTGTTTGGAAATTTCAGCAAGTACATCTTCTTGGAAAAGATGCACACCTTTCTTGGGCGCTAGTATTCTAGGGTTTGCAAGCACCCTCTTGTGTGCTAGGTTTTCTTGGTGGTGAAGGTATTTATCTTGAAGAATATAGCAAAGGATTTGTTGGGTTTTCTTCCCTTGTTGAGAAGGGTTTCCCAGGATACTTCTTGTGTACTTGTGCATGGTGTTTCTTCTTGTTACCTTGGTTGTTGCAACAAAATTGTTTATGGTTTAAGTTAAATGCTAAAATGAAATGAACTTCATGCTTAAACTTTGTCTATTGAAAAATCAACACTTTTGACTTGGGATATTGGAGGGAAAAGGGGTTGGTGCGACCCTAATCGTTGCACACTTTTCTTTGGTGACGAGGAATCGGTTTCTCTCATTTTTGTCTTTTGTCACTATGCAGGCCAGGTTGCAAAGTTGGTCAAAGAAAAATTAAAATCCAGGGCTGAATGGAACAAGGAAATCTTGGAAAAATGCTATAAGGTATGGGTCCACGATAGGGCTATGAAGCTTTATTCAGGATTACCAAGTATCATGATTTCAAACTTATGGTGGGCCCACAACTCAACAATTTTTAAAGACAAATGGTTTCCTCCGGAGGTTATTGCATCGATTACGCTTAACCAGGCTGTTGATTTTAAAGAATGTCCCAAAGCCTTTAAGAAGCGTACTATTCTCCCCACGTTAGATTATGACATCCCATGGGGATATTTTGATGGGGCCAGTCAGGGGCACCCTCCTTCATGTGGAGTTGGAGTAGTTATGTTCATTAACCAAAACCATTACATTTACATCAAATATGCCCCTTGCCAGGGGTCCAATAACAGGGCCAAGCTAATTGCGATGCAAACCCTTTTGAAGACGGCAAAGCAGAAAGACATTAAAAAGCTACATGTTATGGGGGAATCCAAATTGGCAATTGATTGGGCCCAAGGAAAAGTAGAAATCCAAAATGTCAATCTAGCAAATATATTGCGAGATATAAGGTTGGATTTTCCATCCTTTGAATGGAGTTTTTTTCATCGTGTTTTAAGAGAACTCAATATCAAGGCAGATGAGTTGCCTAAAGAAGCGCTTCAGTTACAGAGAGGAGCCTTTGGGTACTATGAGTACTTTGAAGGGGTGGAACTAAAGCTATTGTAATGTCTCCACTTTGGGACATCATTATATTACAGAGTGTTGTGATGACCAGAGTAGCCAAATGGAGGTTATAGCAAGTATAAGAGCTATTGAGGGGTTTTTTGGGGTCTGACTTGCATCGCTCATCTTATTTCATCATCATGATCCATTCTGCATAGCTTGGCTTTGGTTCTATTGCATTTCGACGATTTCCATAGTTTTGAGTTATTTTGGGCTATATGTTAATTAAAATCACTAAGGAGGTCATATTGGGCATAATACTTGGAGGAACCTCTTTGAGCACATATTCGCGTCACAAGTGGTCGACTGCTACTAGTATAACGTCTAGATGTGCCCATGTTGCAACAACTAGTCGAACATGTAGTCATGTGACACGTGGTCGACTGTTATGTCACTATCACCTTTATGCATGCTCACACTGCCTCACATACCGCACAAAATAAAATACATTAAAAATACACTCCATCACTCACTGTTCTACATTAAAATAATTTGTAAAAAATTACAACTAATTTATAATTTTACAATCTACTATATAATTATTTTAATCATTATTATAAAAAAAATTGAATAAGTATTTTTAATAAACTAAATCCCTCTTTAGCACAACGAACACGATCGTACCTACTTAGATTAAAGTCACCGTCAACAAAGCCTAAGCTCAACCCTATCATAACCAATTAAATCATGTCCATACTAGCTTTCAGAATTTTCTTGGGACAAGAGCATGCATTTATGTTAGGATTTTGTGATATCCTGTTATACTTTTTGTCAATACTTTTTTGACAACATGCTTGGCTCATATATTTCAAGAAAAATGTTGATAACTGAATTTGAAGATAAGATTCTACTCATACAAATAACTTCTCACTCCACTTTAGAAATGTTAGTAAAGATGCATCATATCTACTAGGCAATTTATAAAAAGAAAATAAAAAAAAATTGTTTATATGAATGTAATTTTTTCTTTTCCTACTTAAATGTAATTTATTCGTCTACATAATTGAAAGTTTTTCTTTACAAATGTAATTCAGTTGTGAAACTTTGCATTTATGGGAATAAGTAATTTTCATTTTAGGTAGTAAGTTAAAAATAAAGATTTAATTAAACAAAATTGTTTTTGAAAATATCTCATTCATAATAAAGTGTCTAATTATATATTTTCCACTTATATCAATAAAGAAAGGAAAAAAATTATCATAATATATAATTTTACATAAATATAAAATTAAGCCAAAGAGAACATGGTATATTATTTATTTTACAAGGTATATAATTTACATAAATATAAAATTTTACAAAATCACTAATATAAAAATGAAAAGTAAATTATAAAATCAAAATTATTTATTTGTCATTCATCTATAAATAATTAAAACATTATATGGAATATAATTTACAAAGGATATATACAATTTAGCATCAACAAGGACACAATAAGGCTAGGTAAAATGTCAAACTTACAATCACAAAAAATATAATTCAGTCCTCAATAAATAAATAAAATGTGTTTTTTCATTTTTGTTAACAAATGAAAAATCAATTTAGTTGGTAAAATAGAAATATGTTATACAATATATAAATCAACACATGGTTATCATTATTCAATTTTAGTTAACCTTTATATAAAAAAAGGCAAGTTACATACTTGTACATAATTTACCATTTCATTACATTGAGAGTTTCATTGTAGCTAAGTATAGGGGATATGTTGTCACTCGTACATACGTATGTGACGAAAAAATACAAAATCTTTCCTCAAGTTTTACACTCTAAAAAAAGGTTTTCACTTCAAGGGATTTGATCTCTCTCGGTGTTTGATAAATCCAAAGTTAAAATGAATCTAGGCTAATTACACAACATAAGGTTGATATTTTCATGCCACTATCACTTTGTAAAATGGGACAACACATTAAGATTCTAGAGATTGAATTGGACAAAGGACAGACATGAATACAATTTGAAGAGAAAACACATCATCATATATATTTCACATAAATCCTCAAGATCCAAATCAGTATGTGCAATCTACCACAACCTTCCATAACTATAACCATGTTAAAACTATAGTTATCCTTGTTATCCTCATTTTGTGGGTAACTAAGGAGATTATGTCTTGAGGCCCTTAGGTTGCAGATATGGAGTGCTGAGAGACTACATGACCAACAGTACCCTTTTACACAGTTGAAGACCCCTCTCACCGCCACAGATGGTTACAAATTTCCAAATGGCATCCACCACATCAGTTGGATTCCGAAAGGCAGTGGGCCTTGCTCCATGAGGTACAAGTCAGTATTATGGTGAACAACATTTCAATATTTAATCCATTTGAGTATGGTGTATCTTAGCTTGCTCTATATTTCATGATATATGCTTGGACATTATGCCTTTTTCCTTTCTTCACCTTGGTGGTTGACATTCTTCCCTAGTAAGTGGTCTTCCTTGTGGATGGGTTTGCTACTAGGAACTCCCTTAATGAGCCATCGTACCGTTCCCAACCATACTTACCACTTTCCATCATTATTCCCCTACATTTCCTTATCTCTTGGGATTTTAGGGTGTATTGACCCGAGAAGGGGTTGTCCCTCATTCTATGGGAAGAAGGGGTTGAAGGCCCAGAGGGATTGATGTTGGGTAAAAGATAAAATCTTTATATGAACCTTCCAGATGCTTCGCCCAAGGATCACCCAGGAAAGAAGTGAAACACTTATCTTTGAGTAAAGGGGACCCACAATATAATAAAGAATGCTTAAAAGGTTAGTTAAAGGATAGGAGGTCTCATCACGAGCCGACCTATCACATCCATGAATATCTAGTGGTATGACATTGCCATCATCTAGTCACCAAATCGGGGTAATGGATCTCAGTTGCATGGATGAGAGAAAGGGGGTCTCATCACAAGACAACCTTCTCATTTCCACTAGGTGTTTGTGGGTGACATTGCCCTTATCTGGTCATCATGTCAAGGCAGTGACCTTCAGTCTCTCCTTAAAATTATGAAAGAATAAAATAATAACAATTAATGGGCTTAGAAAAAGTGCATTGCGGACGAAGGTACCACACACCCTCTACAAAGGCACCCATGAATGAGACACTATGACCCCTTGTATGTCATGAGCCCTATGCCCATTGAGTTTTGACACAACCACTTCATCCACTTTACATTGCTTAAAGAGGGATCTCTTAGAAACTCTCCTTGACCTGGGGAAAGATATACCCAATAGGACACCTCATCAACCCTCCCATATTCAAGCTTGACAAGTCACATAGTATCTTTGAGCAATTAATTATTTGATATAGTGATCTTTGATGCACATGCTTAGGTGGCTCATTTATTGATTGGATTTAGTTATCATGATGTTATGACTTGAGATCCTTGGAGGGCATGCTCATTTGTCTTTGCAGGACCTAGTTGGTGGACAGTTTTGGGAGAACAATCCTAGAATGGGCTTCCATGGGGTTGCAAGCCCACAGGTTGGATGCCAAGGGCCCACATGCCGGATGAAGAAGATCAAACTTGAAAGGCCTTGAAGATGACTTGGACGATGTATCCTAGCCCCCACATGCCAAAAACATTTCCTGGGAGAGGCAACACGTCTCCTTTTTTAGCATGACGTTATATAGGGGGTTAGGGCTTGGTGGTGATGTAGCCACTCATTGACACATGGAGGTTTTGAGGAGAAGAAGGTCTTCACCATGAGGAGATTGTCTAGATACTTGACATGTGGCCTTTGGAGGCCTACCCATGCTTCTCCAACACCAACAACTTCTTCTAAGTGGAAAAACGTTCCCTAAAGGGGGGGCGTCCATGTAAAATTAAGGTCTTATTTGTGAAAAAGTGAAACTTTAAATGAATTGTTTAAGATTAGTTTGTTGAAGGGGGAAATATTAGGGTTGTTGACCCCTAGTCTTGTGGCTTACCCCTTAATTTATGGACAAGTCACCTTAGTGACATTTTGTATAAATAAGAGATCATAAGATCTCATTTGGACATAACTCTCCCTCTTATGAGAGGAATTGGATCTAAAATTTTCACTACACTTGGCTATATTTGTCTCTTGTGAACTTGTTTATGGATATCTCTTGTGAAGGGTTGATGGAGGAGTTAAGAGCTAGCCCTAGAGGAATGCTTTTTTGCTTTTATGGTGGATTATCTTAGCATCTTTCTTGATTTTGGTACGGTCTTTTACTCTTATGCTATCAATTTTTTTTTAAATCAAGGATTGTTGTGCTAGGAACTAAGTGGGAAGTAAGAGTATCTACACCCCCACTCTAGTCTCCATTATTTATTGCTTAAAATTCATTGATGTTCCAAGGGTTTGTTTGAGGAAGTAAGAGGATTTATAGCCCTCATTCTCACACCCTAACTAGAGATACTTGCCTTGGGAAGTAAGATGATTTACACTCTCAAGGAAGTAGCATCTCTAGTTCATTTATTTGACTCCATTAACCCAATAGTAAAGACACTAGTCATCCATTTTTTGCATTGGAGATATAAAATCATTGCTTTGGGAAACATAAATTTTCGTCTTTTGAAATATCTCTTGCTTGAAGTTGGTTTGCTACATTGAGAGGAGTCTTCCCTGACTAGGGCGTCCCCTCTCTCCCACTACTTCACTCATTGTTACAAACCCTAACCTACAGACATTAGGGCTAATCTAACCTAGATAAACTACTAACCATAACTCCTAAACTAACCCTAGACTAGCTCCTAAATTTTGCTCATTTACTCTACTAACTAGGGCGCATCTTTTGGGCTGATTGTTGGCATATTTTGATGGTGTAAATTGCTGATATAAGTGACTAAAATCTACAACCATAAGGCTGCAATTTTCTGCAGAAATATACATGTTATAACAACTCGCTTTATTCAACCTCAAAGTGTCATATTTCATTTACAATTGATTTCCTAACTCATTGATAATATTGATGAATGATCTTATGCTTTACATGTTAATTTAGAATGCTTTTTTTTCTGATATAAACTGTCATCTACTGCTGCAAATTAGGGACAACAAGCTTAAATTGTTCCTCCATACTAACATATATCATTGCAAGTTGGTTTTTCTTGTGTCTTGGGCAGGTACAATCATCTAGAGGAGTACTATACCTTTGGGGCAACAATCACTTGACTTACAAGACATCTCTTCCCACTTTTCACTCCATTTAGATTTGACCTCTAGGGGATCCACTTCCATCTCCATCCATCCTCATCTCATTCCCCCTAGGGTCACCGAGATCGCCTCCCTAGAGTGACCTAGTCACCCTTGAAGTGTGGAACCTACACTGAGGTGACATTTGGTGTATGATTCCCAAGTTGTACCACTTGTTTTTGTGGTTTGATCGGGCTTTTCCCAACTTACAACTTGTGCTAAAAAAAACCTATCTCATGAACTTTTTCATGTTGAATTTATAACATTAAACAACACATATAACTTTTAATTTATAGGTCATTTTTCTCTCTATCTATATGGTAGCACATTGTAGTGACAATACAAACATAACATGAAAAAAAAAACATAAGATATTTCATCTTGGTAAAAATAGAAAATTTCACCTCTACTTTTATGGAAAAGCATTTTGCATTTCAATGAATTTATTGTTATTGATAACAATTGATAAACAAGTTGATAGGACTTTTCCATAGATCACTAGAAAAACTACTACTTCACAAATCATGCAAATAATACATTAAGTACAATGCTAGTTTTACATTAATAACTATAATAAGATTTCAGAATTTTCAAATACCTCCCATGAAGTGAAATAATATTTTTCATGAGGAGGTAGTATTTATGTGAAATGGTGTTTATAATGGACTTATAAAGGGATCTAAGGCATTGATGGAAGGGTCAATTACTCACAAGTGTTTAGACTCTATGCATATCCTTATAATATCAACAACTTTATCAATAACTTTGACACCTCTTTAAAAAAAATCTTATAATATGAGATGCTATACTTTGGCCGCTTATTATAACATTTGCTTCAACCAACCACAAGGACCACTTCTTCTCTCTAATCATTAGTCCATTCATTACAAGTTGATACATACTAGCTTTATTACAACATTTGCAAACCAATTGGTTGGTTTTCCCACAAGACAAAAACTAAATCTCCTTGCAAAATCCTTTCCAATGGAATGGTTCTAACTTCAACGATGCTTGAGAACAGGAACTAGGAATGGATATTAAAATGTAACACATAACTTCCTAAATGGCCATCATTTATGAATTATTAATTACTCACTTTTCAGTGTATAATGTTTGCTAGTGAATCAACTCCTTCGATGTAGGTGTTTCCACTTATTTTGTTTTTCACAAGTTGTATTTATGTTAATCTATGAATGTTCATATAATGGTAACTAAACCCAAGTATATGAAACTAACCTTTATGCATTACATTGGCTTATCATTTTCCCACACAACAATAACTAAATTTCCTTGCAAAAAAATCCTTGCCAATGGAATAGTTTTAACTTCAACGATGCTTGAGAACAAGAACTAGGAATGGATCTTAAAATGCAACACATAACCTTCTAATGTTTGTTGGTGAATCAACTCCTTCGATGTAGGTGTTTTTACTCATTTTGTTTTGCACAAGTTGTACCTATGTTAATCTATGAATGCTCATAGCCCGTACGGGTGTAGATGGATTGGCAAGTGCTGTGTAAATGGAAGGAAATTTGTAAAGAGGTTTCATGTTCGATTCTCACCCGGATTTACTCGTGCGCCATTCTTGTGAGCTGGGTGGTTGCACCTGGGGTTATAGTGGTAGCCGACAGGTATCGACCCCGTGTCACGCGAGTACGAGAACCGCCCGTTGCTGATTCCCCCAGTACAAAATAAATAAATAAATAAAAATCTATGAATGCTCATATAATGGTAGCTAAACCTCAAGTATATGAAACTAACCTTTATGCATTACATTGGCTTATCATCAAAAGATGTAGCAAGTTAAGGCGGTTTATCTATGATCATATTTTATGGATTATTTTAAGGCACTGTTGCATGAATACAATATCTAATTTTCAAGGATTTCATTTTGAGTATGTATTGTCAAATTTTTTTAGCACATTCAGTTAAGGTGTGGGTTTCGTTTGTTAGGACCCGAGTTCAATATGTTTACGGTGTGTTTAGTCGGGAGGAGACATCTAAAAAATCCAACCATGTTAAGGGTTGGTGCGGCCCAGGCCGAGTGCAATCCCCAGGTGATTTAGTGATTTTAATGACTTAGATACCCCTAGATTGTGATTTCTTAGTCAATGGTTGAAATGTTGAACCTGTAAGTGACATACATTTCTAACAAACAAACAAAAAATATTGAGTATGTATCTATATTGAATATGCTCAAACACATATCCATAGAACTAGACACAACACTAGACATAGCTAAGTATAACATTATATCAATGCCATAGGTTATTGAATTTTCAACAAAACATACACACAAATATCTATATTGGTTTTATATTTCTATATTTTCTCTATGTTTGTGATACTTTTGTTATATTTTTGAGTTATATTTTTGAGTTAATTTTTCAATAAATTAAATTTGGTTAAAAATGATTAGAATTGCAAATTTCAATGATTAAATTTACATAATTTAATGGATTTTTTTTTAAATTTACATGCATGTATACATTAAAAAAATTCAATTTAAAATGATAAGTTTATAACGATACTATAAATTGTCTTTATCATGCAAACAAATACAACTGCTGCTAGTGAAATTGTTGCTATTGTATAGAAATCATCCATCGAAGAGCAAGTAAAATCCAGACCATTCATTATGCCAAAGACGACAGCCATCGGATTTTGAAAGGGGAATCCACAGACTCGCCAACATGACCGCGCTCAAGTACTTGGACGTTGCTGGAGAGAATCTCTTAGGTTTTTGCCAGCGGAATTGGGGAACCTCAAGAAGCATAGCTCCCTTTTCATCTTCAGAAACAGGCCAAGAGGCTTCATCCCTCCGCAATTGAGCGATATCAGCGGGCTAGGGTCACTAAATTTGTTGGACAATCTTCTCATAGGCCCAATTCTAGAGAGCTTTACAAAGCTCAAGAAGCTGAAATTGCTGAGCCTCATGTGCAACAGAATGAGCGGAATTGTGCCGGAAGGGATGGCGGACCTGAGAAACCTGGAGTGTTTCTCATTTGGAACAACTCGTTCTTCGGCCATCTGCCCTAGCGGGGAACAGATTCGAACCTGCGATGGCTGGACAGCTCTGCCAACAATTTCCCTGGCTCCCGTTCCGCCGGATCTCTGTGCACGAGGTAAGCTTTTAAAGCAAAAACTCTCCTCCTACATATCTAAAGGCGAGATGCCTTTCAGCCTCCCCCATTTGCTCAAGCAAAGCCTAAAGACTTTTAATCGACTCCAGAGTCCAAATAATAGAATTATCGATGGTCGTGCTTTCTCTTAGGCAATGTTCACCCTGCTTATCATTCTCTATTTCTTGTTCAAACTTAGAGTTAAACTATAAAGTTTCAAACTTATAGCTGTAACATTGAAGCCGTGTAAGGCCATTGGGCTAGGCTGAATGGCACATGAAGATGAAGTTTTCCCCTAATAGGGCTCACTCAAGTTTTAAATGTGACTAATTTGCTTGAAGTGGATTGTGGACAACTGCACCGGGCTCAGGTGTATAGGGATAGTCTCTTTGACTTGATCCTTGATCTTTTTGGTCGATTTCCCTGATATGAAAAAAAAAAATTGAATTGAAAGTTTACATACAAAAAATTGAAACCTTGTATCTTGATAAATTCATAACAGGTTGCTGGAGTTTAGCACAAACTCTATTTCATGCCTCTGTACACACGTATACAAATGCAATATTTGCTACATTAATTGTAGAACTCATTTCCAGTCTCTGTAATTGTAGAACTCATTTCCATGTCTGTACTCATCTATGTTATATGTTAAACGTGACACATGTAGGTGTTAGCAAGTGATGGATAGGTTCCTACAAGTTCAATTGGCCAGGTAGGTTTGTCTAAGTTGTTGTTTGTGGGTGTGTGTATTGGTTGTTGTGTGGCATTTAAAGTTTCTAATCTGATATTATAAAACTAAGCTAACACTTCACTTTCACTTTCTAGAATAAAGTATTGGTTTAATTGATTAGTGCACTATCATTAAAACTCTGCTTTAGGCCAGGTCGATTTGTGTAAGTTGTTATTTGTGGGTGTGTGTATTGGTTGTTGTGTAGCACTTAAAGTTTCTAACTTGATATTATAAAACTAAGTTAACACTTCACTTTCGAGCCGCAGAACCCCCCTTACGATCCGGATACACCTTACCCATCATCTGCTTTTGAGACTACAGAGACCTCTTACTTTGCCAATTAGCCGTTTAATGAGATTTCAGATACTGATGACGCTTTGAAGCCACCTTACCCATATGCTTTTGAGCCCTCTGAGCCTTCGTTACCTAATTAGCAGCTCTTCGCCTCTGCCTCTGATACCACTTATAAGCATTCAGATCATTATTCTACTTAGCAGCCTTTTCATGAGCCTTTCAATTCCGATACTACTTACGATTTACCTGCCAAGAGTCCTTCCGGTAGCCCTTCAGAGACCCTTCCGTTCGTTACGCTATTTAGTGAGCCTGAGAGCCCTGCTACTTAGCCTTTCAATCCTTCTTCAACTCGTCAACTCGTACCTTATTAACCTGCGGATCATTATTCTAATTCGCGTAACTAGAGGTAGTCTGAGTCTCAGCCTAACAAGAAGCGGCGTGAAAGAACTGAAAAGTACTCTTTCTGCATACATGCCTTTCTTCCCTCTAGGAACCGTGCGGAAAACACCCGCTTTCTCTCTATTCTCCGGGCGCATATGCCCACCTACGGAGGGAGGAGCCACCTACGCATGCATGCCGAGCTCCTAGGGACCTGATCCAGAGGTCTGCCTGACAGACTGAGAATGAACAGCCTCCTCACTCACTTCACATACTTAGTTACCTTACACACACGGCTGCCTGCCTACTCACCCACATGCCCTGGCACGGACAGAAAAAGGGATATCTATCTGGGAGGAACCCACCCCATGTGGATGAATACTGACCTTAAAAGTGAATTCCTACCTCCATAGTCTGTAAAGGAAATCCCCAGATGAGTTAAGCAGGCACAAGAGAGAAGCAGGTATCCCCAAAGAGATATTGTATGGAAAGCTTTATAAGGAAGGCAGGTGGGATGCTTTCCTTGAGTTAGCGACCCAACCCTAATGGAAGGAAGGCGGCATGACCCACAAGGCTCTTTCTGGCTACGGGGTGATTCTCGAGACTGGCGGGGTTCTTCCTTCCCTAGAACAAAGAAAGGCTGGCTGGCTTGAGAAACTCCCATGAATTCAAGGCTGGAGCTACGCCTTTAATACGCGTAGGGGGTTGGCTGCGGGTAAATAAAGAGATCAGGTTTATGAGAGGAAGTAACAACCCTTTGCTTTGATGAAGCCAGGAAGATCAGATAGGCACGACGAGTCTATGAACCCTTCTATTCTTAGGGCGCGGGATGGCAGGGCATGAAACATACTACCGAAGTGTTTACCAACTACCTGCTCATAGACTTCCTTTTAGCCCTAGAACACTTACTTTATTAAGCCTTTAGGAGATACTCCTATTAACTACCCTTATCTTAGAAGCTGGTATCAGGATGGAATCAGAGAACAACCTCACCTTTACCTTACCTTTATTACTCTTTTCACTCAAGGAGCATCGAGTTATGCCCCGGGTACCCATGACTTTCTCTTAGAAGCAGAACCCGAATAATAAGTCCCTAGCCCCAGGAAACATCATAATCACCGACTCTTATGTTCTCGAAAGGGGAAAAAGGACATTTATTCTGTCTCTTGCCCACCTGCTATTCCCGGGCTTTCTCTTGCCTTCCTTTAACAGCCCTAAATGATAAAAAGTTTGCGGCGAATAGCCTCAAAAAAAATTTCCCTCTCAAATGCCCAGGTCGATTTGTGTAAGTTGTTATTTGTGGGTGTGTGTATTGGTTGTTGTGTAGCACTTAAAGTTTCTAACTTGATATTATAAAACTAAGTTAACACTTCACTTTCTAGAATAAAGTATTGGTTTAATTGATTAGTGCACTATCATTAAAACTCTGTTAAAATTTACAAAACAAAGAAAATGGTCAAATATCCATACATTACATCATTTTAATCAAAATTTAAAAATAAAAAAATCCATGTGAAAAACTTTACTTAACTTTATGAAAAAAATTCTAAACAAAACACAAGTCGGCAACAAATTTGAAAGCTGGGCGAAAGCTGTGTTCCATGCAGATCCTTTAAAAAGGAACCCTAGAGCTATAGTCCCTGCAGGAACTAAAAAAAATAAATGATCCTCAATACATTAGAACTTTCAACCTTAAGTTTCGAGAGGGTCGTGATAATTTTTTTTATCGGTTGTGATAGTTAACAAAGGGAACTGCAAAGGGCAGCAAGTCTCTGCCAAATGTGAGAAAGGAATCTCAGAGAACATTATGTTTGTAAAAATCACATGTTAAGGAGAGATAAGCTATAAAAGGCAATACAGTTTTTCAATACATTAAAACTTTTAACCTTAAGTTTCAAGAGGGTTGTAATAATTTTTTTAGAAAAAGTTGTGATAATTTTTTTTATAGGATGTGATAATTAACAAGGAGAACTGCAAAGGACAGCAAGTCCCTGCTAAATGAAAGAGGAATCTTAGAGAACAGTGTATTTGTCAAAATCACAGGTCAAGGAGAGATGAGCTATAAAAGACAATACAGTTTCGAATTCATGATTAATGTTTTAAATGTAGCTTGTAACTTAATATTCTATTACTAGGATTTTTATACAGGAAATCAGAAACTGTTGTATCTAATTTACATGTAAGTCTTCATTAGAAATATTGAGAGTCTCTTAACATATTTATTCTAAGCTCATAAAAATCGAATCATATAAATATCTAGTATACACGAAATCTTATGCGTAATGCGAAAGAATGGCTTGATTTCTAGGCCGATCGCTCTTTATAGTGCTTGTGATTAGAAACATAAGAAATAGCCTCCTCAAATCATTCCAGCAAACATTCTTCTCCGGCAGAGCAACTAAACTAGGACCAACGTTTATGTAACTACATTTCTGCTTTGGGAAATGGCATCCAATTGAAGAATACATATGGTAATTAAATCCTTAAAGCATTCACTCTGCAGAGGTACCATTAAAGCAGCGCCTACATCTCATTATCAAAAATGAATGAAATACAGAGGAGCCTTGAAGTGAAATCCACCTTACTTCCACCATTAAAAAGAAGCGTAACTTTCAAAAATTTAAAATGAATGAAATAAACTGTCACATTGTATACCATGCAGAGAAGATTTAATGCAGTATGTGAAGGCGCCGTGAACTTTTCTATTGGAAGAAGTTAATATTGAACATTTCTCGTGTTAATATATTCAAAATGCTTTTCATGATACAGAGGCCTTTCACATAGAATCACCTCCTCGAAAGGATCTTCGCAGAATGGACTCGGCATCGAACTCAACAGCCCAACTTCACAATCAAATCAAATGCAAAAGCTTGATTTCGAATTAAACTCACTTTTTCATAACTTCTTATTAAATTTACATCAGATTTAGAAAAGATACCGAGCTTGTCCACTTATGAAATTATGAAAAAGTTTACCCAGTTACAATCCATTTAACTCTTGGTATATAAGAAAGTTTTGGGATATGCATAGTTGTGCTCACAGCCTTGTTAATATCCAAGCCGAATTGGACGTCTCCTCAAGTTTTATTTAAAAAATAATCTACTCACTTTGTGCGAGGGAGGGGGTCCGAGCGAGGTGGGACCGAGCTATGAGGCAATGTGGCAGAAAGGGGAAATATAATCCTTCTATAAGTTTGTGGTCAAATGGCGCCCATTCATCAGACAGTGGTTTCATCAATTTGTTTAGTAGCATAAGCACCCGAGGCATAGGTGATTTTTTACCAAGGCTATGGTCTATGAACTTTGCCCAACAACAGCATCTATTCGTGTTCTGGCTTATCCACCACCTGAGTAACCACCAGGGTAACTGCTACATGCACCTAAGTAAGCACCACCAACACAAGTAGCAGAGGGAGCATCAATAGTTTATGTAGTTAGTTATGCAGCAGTTTGCTATGCTGTCATGCTCTAATTCCATACTACTTTAAAAACACCAATATGTAAGGTTGGAATTTTCTCATAATAATTTGAGGATTCTTTTTTGGCATTCTAATCACAAATTGAACCTGAACCTGTTTGCAGATTGTTACAATGATTAATATTACGGAAAAATAAGATGTCAGAATACTCGCAGGAAGGCTGGGAAGGCTGTCACAGGGAAGCTACTGGAAAAAAATTTAGTTAACAAAGAAAGGTTCTCCATAGATAAACGAGAAAGAGAGCATGTACAACGGAAATTCTTGTCAGAAAAAACCACATTAACATTATTGAAGCAAGAAGACCAAAAACTCAATGATACGATCCAAAAACTCAAGGGTAACATGACAGTTTAGTCACTCTGATGTTATAAGTGTCTTGATAGTGTTCTTGGTATTCAATACTAAGTTTTACTAATCAATGTTGGGTACAGTCAACCTGGTAAGTCTAGAATCCTTCAAAGTATATTTGAGTGATAGAATCGAAGAAAAGAAACCAATAACAGCAAATGATTTACAAAGATTGTAAATGACAGACTTGAAGGTGGTGTTGTTGCTCGAACTGGTTATTGTTGCTTCCATACTAGTTTTTTCGCAATACTTTTTTTGTTCTAGGCATGGCCAACGTTACTCTAGGCGGAGGAGGGTTGATCATCTATTGTCAACAAGACAACGAAGATCTAACCAAGATCAATTGCAGATGGTAGCCTTCCAAATCTATGCTCTCTATTTACAACAATTTTCATTTTCCTATTGCCAACAATTTTCATTTTTCTATTGCAGTCTTGTGCGGGAAATGACAAAGAACGTCTTGTTCAGGAAAGGACAAAAATAATTGTAATAGAGGTTACATGGTAATGTCTAGGCTGCAAGGAAGTAGGGATCAATCCTCCATGAAGATCAACTGATGAAACAATTGAACATAACTCTCGCAGCTAAAAATAATATCAATGAAATTCAAAGGGATGCTTTAAATTTTTTCTGATATGCCACAATTTTTTAATAAATATAATGATGAATTTTATCAAAAAATAGTTGTAAATCATGTTGTATATATTGTAGTTCTTTTGAAACTGCTCCTGCCTTTCTTCCTGCTGTCTTAGATGTTGTTTTCTTAGCTGTTGGTTAAACAAGGTCAATTGAATATACAACAAAGAAGGTTGATAGTTGTCAAAATGGAAGGGATTTATGTTGGCTATGTTTATGTTTCTCTTGTTGCTATCTTTGTGCCATCTCCACTGCTTAGGACTCAGGAGGAATTGGCTCATCTGTGTGTGGCATCATATCTTAATTCCGACTCATTGATTGCATCTCAAACTACTTATGGCTACCTAAATTTAATAAGGGGGCTCCTTAATTGGAGGGGCAGAGAGTCTTGACCAATGGCCAAGACAAAGCAGAAGGGAATGGAGGAGCAGAGAGTTCGGATGCTGAGCAGAAGGGGAAAATGAAGCTAGAAGCGAGGAGGAAATAGAGGGCTGACTATCCTTGTCTCATGGACACCTCCGTGTGTTGTCTCATGATACAATGTTCTACATGTAAGCTAAACGTTTTCTATGTGGAAGCGAAACAGATGCAATAAACATGGGCTAATATATGGATGTATATGGTGTATGCATTGGAACAAACATTTAATGTTTTGAAGTAATGCTAGATTCATCTCTATCATTACTTCGTTTGGTAAAAATCAGTACACAAATGTGTGCTTTAAATCAAAGATAACCTAAGATATTGTCCCTTGTGCCTGAGAAGAGGAAAAATAAGAGGTCAAACTCAAAATTAGGGACTAATAATTTTTATGGTTGAAGATCGATTTATATTGGGTAGATTTATGGTACTAAATTGGAGTTATGTAGAGGTATGCATTTGGGTTTTTCTATTGTGTTTTCCTTCCCCTACACACATATATACTTGTAATATATTTTAATCTTTTTCACATACTTTAAATGCTAATTATTAAATTGGGATAAGTTTAACATATGTTTATTGGAATTTTTGCTACTATAGGATAAATATCTCTTTTGGTGATTTATATTAAATAGGTGGATGGTGTGTGTTATTCCCGATATCTAGGGATAACTAGGAGATCATGTCTCGAGGCCCACATGGTCCTAGACATGGAGTACCGAGAGCAGGAGCGACCTGAGCATGGTCCTTGAGGACCCATCTTCTTCTCGTCAGCCAAACTTGTCATGCCAGCAGTACCAGCCTCCATCACTACCGGCTTGGGCTTGCATCAGAAAAGGTTCTTGCTCCATGAGGTAATTGGTCCGAGGTATCATGGTATGTGTCACATTTGATCATTATAACCTTCT
>ML788138.1:273438-303097 GCA_009831015.1 Picea engelmannii | reverse complement strand
AATCATTCTATCTAAGAAAATTGTATTGTGCTCGGGGGTGGCATATGTGAATGCCTATGGTTGGGTGACAATGATTAGACATTGTCTATGGTTAAAATGAACATATCAAAATTTTAACAGAGCATTGTAGTCATCAAGTGAAAATGAGTTGAGAAACATGTGGGAAGCATCATTGGCCATCTATCTAAGGAGAATCATGGATGTCATCTATGGAAGTGTTGTTTGTAATGTGGATCATAGGAGAAACAATCTCCTCTAGTTACCCCTATATGTGAGGGGGTAACATGTAGCTTTATATTCATTGGTTCTCACTATAGAATTTCAAAATAGTATTTTGCATTGGAGGCCACTTTAGATATTAGCCATTGTTTCTAATATTTGAGCCAATACAATTACTCCCTCACTTGCACAATTTCTCTTCCATGCTCCTCTTACTTTATTCCAAGTCTACTCATTTACAATAAAAACCACTTACCTGCTAATAGTTTCATTGTGACTTAGTTGATAGTTTCTAACGTATTAATTATTGATGAATTATGAATAATTGTATAAATGAGTATAATTAAGTTGCACTATGAGATAGTAGTTGAGATCCTTAGTTTGAATGGCTTGGTTATATCCATAATCTCTCAAAATGTCACACAACACTTTATTTAAGTATATGGTGATAAACAAACATGTAGCCAAGAGTACCACATTAAAACTTCAAAGGAATCTATCAAAGCTTCAAGATGACCTTCGCCTAAATTTAGGAGAAGTATTGTTGGCGAAACAAAAAAACCATGGTTGGTAGGTATTATCACATGATTTTTTTCTTATAGATGATTTATGCTTATAGATTGGGATACTTTCTTATTAAGGATTACATTGTTAACTAGAAAACTAGTTTGGCCAGTTTAATGGAAAGCA
Organism: Picea engelmannii; assembly: GCA_009831015.1. Classification (NCBI taxonomy): domain Eukaryota; kingdom Viridiplantae; phylum Streptophyta; class Pinopsida; order Pinales; family Pinaceae; genus Picea; species Picea engelmannii. The sequence continues at coordinate 302,188 of ML788138.1, read as the reverse complement.
AGTTTAAAATAAGTTATACTTAAATTAAGCATAGGGTAGGATATCAATCTGAATTAACACCATGATAAATTCACAGTTTCATAGAACAAAATATAGCATGTTCATGAGGGGAATTAAATTTAAGTGAGAAAATATTACCACCACCATTTAACCGGCTAATCAAGTTCTCATTATTTTCATTAATATTGTATTGAGATAATTGTTTTGTCTTAATTATAAAAAGTACATAATCTATATAAAACAACTTTCATGCGCTCCCAGTTCTCTTACTCCCTAGTATTTTGACACACTACTCAACTTCATTGTATTGTTGCCTCTACCCATAATTGTTGTATGTTAACTAAGTGTATCCTTTTGATTGTTCACATTCTAGCTTTTGGAATGATTGGGCATATCTTCATCTTTCGGGTTGTCTCTTTTGTCTTTCATTTCAAGTTGTTTGTCTTCTTGCATCTCAATAATTTCAATTAAAATTCCTACAATGTTGCTTCACTCCACAAATTATTCCTTTTCATGTCAGTTTGATTGTTTTCTGGTGTATGTGCACATTGTTCATCATCTCCAACACATGTTTTTTTCATGTGCAACTCATTGTGCCTATTGGATTGCTTCCTTTGAATCACTTGCAAGTACACTCCCATTCATTGCACTTACCTTCTTTAGCTCCTTTGTGCACATTTACTATGAGTCAAGTATGCATTCCTTCTATCTCATCTCATTGTTTCTCCATAATAGTGTTGCCCACCTTCACTTCTTCTCAAAGAACCTTAGATTTTCCTTGAAAGACTATATATATCTAGAGTCTCAAAGTCATTTATAATTTTTACTTAGCATTATTTGCTCTAAAATCACACTAACACTAATCATTTAGAATTTGTACTTAACATTATTTTCTCTACAATCAAATTAAAACTATGTTGGAATTATAAATTCATATGTGTATCATGGATCAATGTGTGATACTTATGATCATATGAGAAGGTTGTAGTTTATTAAATAGTATTGGTCATTGTGATGTAGAGTGTCTCTCTACGAGAATAATTTTCGTGTTTGCTTGTTTTAGGAGGTTGTTAAATCTAGTTGGACATGAGGGATTATCTCCAGCTAATTTAGCTCCTATGTTAGTGAGTGGTTGAGATAATCTATCAACAAGCTACTAATGTGACAAGATATTGTGTCAAAATAAACAAGTTTCTAATGTGATAAGATATTGTGTCAAAATAAACAAGTTGCTAATGTGACAAGATATTGTATTTATATGTGCACAATTATATTCTTGAATAAATAACTCAACAATGTTTTGGTATGTGTAAACATGTCTATTCTCCCATTTCTATATATGGTATCAAAGTTAATATGACCTCACTTTCTCACAAAAGGGTCCATGATCATGGCAGTTTGTCCTCATTTTTTATCCTATGTAAATATAGGATCAGCGTGGGTAAGAATAACATGTTTCATGAGTATATGATATGGTGTGTCCTTTATTTTTGTGTGGTCATTTAATGAGCATGTCATATGTGGGTGTGATCAATCTATTGCATGCATAGAGTATGTTTAGGTTGTAGAAGTAGTTGTGTGCAAATGTGTTGCCCACTCAATACATCTCTACATAAAATATGTGGTTTGTTGTTTGCTATGTGTGATGCAACATGAATGACATGCTACTCAGGCAGATATATGTTTTTGGGAGATCTGATATGTTGTAACCAAAATATGTTGGTGACATGCATTTACTAGAGACTCATTGCAAAATCTGCTAAATGAAGTGGCTACATGTAAAGGTTGTGTGAAGGTTAATCCTACCCTCATTGCCTAACAATTTAAAGGTCATGTTGGGTAGGATCTTGGAGTATTCTTGTTGTGTGAATTTGTTCTCAATTACAGACATTAGAACAATCACATTGTTGGTTCTGGCTGAGCCATCGATCTGCCAATGTTATAAAGAGTGTGTTACCCCTCATATTGACATGAGAGGTAAACTTGGTCTTGTATAGATTGATGAGATCAGTCTATGCTTCCAAAGGTTGGATGCTTCAATGGTGTATCTTTTTCTTCATTATGGTGACCACATAGTCACATTATAGTCACTTTCACTTGGTGTTGCATGGTTATACCATGAGTATCCTCTTTTAAATAGTGATGTACTTACCTAGTTTCATTCATGATCAACGTCATTTCCATAGTTTTACCTAGATTTTTTTTTATTACAAGCATATTATCACTTTTTCCTAGGTAAAATCCACTGCACACATACATTTTCACCACACTTCATTTTGCATAGGTGATTTTTGAATCACATCACATCTTAACCTATCAACTAAGTAAAATTCACTTTCATACTTCACTCCATATCCTAGAAGGAAAATGGTACTTATTGCTTATAAATCCCTAATTTCTAAACCATATTAATACTTTGAATCTCATATTTCCACTTTTTCCAGTGTGAATGCACCTAACTGGTTTAAGATATTTTTATTAGGTCATAAACCTTAGGTTGAGTGCCTAAGTATTGGCCTATTAACACATCATTGTTCTAATTCTACATTGAGGCCTTTTCCCTAAATTTCACTTTCTATTTGGTCACTAATAATTGTACCTTAAAGTCCATGGGGTACACATGAGACTAGGAACACCCCCTTTAGCACATGTGTTGAGGAAAAATACAAGACAAAAAGGAAATTCACCCAACCCTCAATTTATCCTTGTTCACGCATGCTAAATAATTCATGAATTATCCTTATCCTTTAGCACAAGATTTGAGGAATTAGTTGGACCTTGAATTGACTAGGGAAGTCTAATTACCATATGCCCTAGGGTCTTTTACCCTCCACCTCATCCACTCCTACACACATCCCTAGGTGGTGTGATCCACTATGAGTACATATCCACTTCTTCCATAACCTTGTTCACACCTTGCACACATGTAAAGTGATTAGTGATCATTAGAATTGGTCAAAGAGTGCATGATTTGTACACATTTCGAGGAGATTGACTCATGGATTTGATGAAGATCCATTTGCACATGTGTTAAGGGTGCCCCTTCTAGGGTGAGAAATTCAAGGTTGGCTTCGTCAAAGTGGACACAATTGCACATTCTTTGAGGGTGCAATCATTCTCTCTCATCAAGGGCACATGCATGATGAATATTTTATTGAGATGAAGGTTGTTAAGTGGACAAAAGCAGTACTTCCTAGGGTGCACTAATTCAAGGATCATTTCATGATTATTTTATTCAAAGTTGTCCATACAAGCACAAGAACCAAGGGCACACTTGTGAAGATGTTATTTTATTATTATTTCCTAGTCAAATGGACCAAGAAAGCTCAAGTTTCAAAGGTGCACAAGCTTTGGAGAGATAATGTATCTTATTTTTGGATAAAATACTTATAAAAGGAGCTATATAATGGAAACACATGGAATATCTAGAACAAAACCATCCTTTTGAGCTTTACACATGGCAAACAACCGATTTTATCAGGAATTTTTCCTACTCAAGTAATATTATTATTTGGAGGTGGTTATTTATAGGAAAGTGCCCTCATCATGGATCTTTACACTTGGCATCCATGCACACCTTTTGGAATTACTCCCTACCTATTTGACCAAGCCTTTTAGTATTATTTTGAAGATAAGGAGGGAAAATGACATTCATTTTTTTCCTTTGCATGAAGATGAAGATGAATGAAGGTGACATGTGACAACACATCATCTAGAATGTTGTATTCAAGTGTTTTCTATGGGCTCTTGACCTAATTTTCCCTCCAAGGTAGTCATTGTAAATATTTTAATATTTTCTTAGGAAAGCAATATTTTATTGTAGAGGAGAGTTGAGCTAAAACCTATATAAAGGTTTTCTCTCTCCATTTTGTACTTGGGGGAGAATTTTGGAATGAAGGAAATTGTGAGCAAATTGCTCCAAGCTTATGGAGGAAGGTATTATTTATTGTAAGTTATGGCTTTTCATATATGTACATTATATTATGTGTGGTATTTTTTCTAGGTACACCTCTAGCATATTACTTGTGATTGTAGGTTAGGTTATCAAAGCTAAAGCTATGAGCACCTTGTTTCTAAGGAGAGGAGCTAAAGCCCTGGATCTCCTATTGTGAGTGAAGAGCTTGCACTTTCCCTTCATAAAGAAATGGTTTAAATCCCTAAACATCTTATTGTGAGAAAAAGATTAATTGTTACTAGACTAAGTTTGGATGAGGAGTTCCAATTGTGAGTCCTTTCCCATCTATCCATTGTAGTCTCTTGCTTTCTAATCCTTAGTAGAACACCCTCTTAGATTGCATCCATGACCTCCATATCCAAATGAATGAGGCACTAGATCCCTTTCATCCATCATCCCCAACTCTTTTAAACTTTCCCATTCCATTTGTTCATGTTGCTAAAGCTCCTTTACTCTCATTCCATACTACAAGAAGTGAGACTAGAAACCATACATAATCCCCCCTTGAATTATGCATACCCTTTGTCTAAAGAGCAGAGGAGTGTTGGTGAGGTCACAGTGGCCAACCTCCTAGTTTCACATGTTTCCATCTAGATGTTAGTACTTTTCATCTTTGGGTGTGAGATTGTGTGTCAATGGAGTGAAAAGTAGTGGCAGAACTTTAGATTGAATATTGATTTGGGGCTATTGTTTTGATTGTGACATACATCATGGTTCCAATGAGTGGAATATCAACTTACTGTTGAAGTGGTATAGGTCGTGAGAAACTAGTGATGCACATGGTGTTCTACTATGAATACTCTTGGTGTTTACATGTTTATGGGATGCATAAATTGAAAACCAAATCCTTTAACTGCATAAGAACATTTTATATTGTTGTTGAAATATAATTTGCTCATGGTTACATCTCAGTGGGGTGTTCAATTGAATAATGAAGCTGGGTTGCTATTGTCAATTGAATGAACAAAAATAACTAAAAAATGGTGACAAATACATGACATAGTGAAGTTATTCTTATGTTAAAGACAATGATTGGGATTAGAATGCATATTGTTGCCAGCAATTATCAAAGTCCATCATGGAAGGCTTTGTGATGGTGAGAATATAAAAGGAGATAAGGTTGTGAAATTGTGAACATTGAAATGATCTACTGATTGTGCCTATTGTTGGATTTGGCACATTCATGTAGAAATATGCATGAATGTATCTACAGTTCGATCTTATAGAAAATACTTTATATGTGAGATCGATCTATAGGGTATCGACCTATGTTTTGTTGGTATATCATTGCATAACTATTTCAGTTAGTGCTATCACATGGCAGAGGTAGTGAGGAACTAGTGATGCACATGGTGTTCTATTGTGAATACTCTTGGTGTTTATATGTTTATGGGATGCATAAATTGAAAACCAAATCCTTTGATTGCATAAGAACATTATATATTGTTGTTGAAATCTAATTTTCTCATGGTTGCATCTCAATGGGGTGTTCAATTGAATAATGCAGTTGGGTTTCTATTGTCAATTGAATGAACAAAAATAACTAAAAAATGGTGACAAATACATGACATAGTGAAGTTATTCTTATGCTAAATACAATGATTGGGATTAGAATGCATATTGTTGCCAGCAATTAACTAAGTCCATCATGGAAGACTTTGTGATGGTGAGAATATAAAAGGAGATAGGGTTGTGAAATTGTTAACATTGAAATGATCCACTGATTGTGCCTATTGTTGGATTTGGCAAATTCATGTAGACATATGCATGAATGTATCTACAGTTCAAGCTTATAGAAAAGAATTTATGTGTTATATCAATCTATAGGGTATCGACCTATGTGTTGTTGGTATATTATTGGAGAACTATTTCAGTTAGTGCTATCAATAATGGGCAATTGCTGGCTTTATCTTGTGTCAAGTCTTGGGGAGCCTATCGGAAAAATCAATGGTGTTTTCAATGCTAGAGATAAACATCAATGGTTTTTTTATGCTTGATATGAACATTGAGTTAGTCAATATAAGCATTGAACCATGTGTTTGATGGGTGTATGTATTAGTGTTGAGAACACAACTAGATCATTGGATCTATTATTGCGTGTGAGTGTTGATGTAGATTTATGATGGAGGCAATGGAAATGTCTTGGAGCTAGAAATCAAGAAACATATTTAACTTAGTCGGTTACTAAAAATGTGATTGCAATCTTTGTTAGAATAAACTACTCTAACAATTGTCAAATATGAAGTATGGAAACTCCTATAAGAAGAGTGAATAGATTGTTGAAGGTGGAGATGAAGACACCACGTAGGTGTATAAAAAGATATAGGTAGAAGAAATTGATCAAGTGTATGATTATCTATGGATGATTATTGTAGCCCTGCATGGAAACACTATGTGATGTAAAAATCATTCCCAAGTCTATTTGATGAATAATGTGTTGTAGCTAAAAGAAGAATATAGTTATATGTTTTGTCTTTCTAGTTATTCATTGATGGAAGATTGTTTGACTAATGTAGTGCCATAAGTCCTTAGATTGAAAGGTGCATAGAGTGTAGGATTGAGATGTATACATTTTGTGTTTAGACTATTTCCTAGATAACTGGCAAGCACCATGGTTGGGTAACATAAGTGTCTCAATAGATGGAAATATGTTCATAGGATGGACAATCTTTGAAGTTGATGTTAGGCCCTATTATCCCTAGCCTAGGGATAATTAAGGAGAGCATGTCTTGAGGTCCATAGGTCCTAGGCATGGAGTATCAAGAGCCAGAAGACTTAAGCATGGCCCTGGAGGGCCCCTCTTTTCTTCAGTGCAGTCCACATATCACCAACAACAATATCCATCACACCAACTTGGTCCTGAAGTAGCAGTGAGTCTTGCTCCATAAGGTAATGAGTCTGGGTATCATGTTATGTATCACTCTGATTTTTTAAGCACTTGAACATGTTGTATTGAATCCTTTTTCATTTCATGGCGTTTGCTTGGAAATTATTCTTGAATCTTTTTTCCTCGTTCAAACCTGGAAGGGTGACACAGTACCCTAGGAAGTTGATTTCCCTTTAGGATGGGTTGATACTAGGTTGATCTTTGAAGATTCATCATATGTCCCCTCCATACTTACCACTTTCCATCTTTATTCCTTCCATCTCTCCTTTCCTTTTTGGGCATTGGGATCGGTTACACTATGAAGGGTTGTACCTTACCTCGTGGGAAGAAGGGGCTAAAGGCCCAGAGGGTAAAAGTAGCTAGCAAGAGTTAAAAGCCAATTTTGAAACCTTCGAGATGCTTCGCCCAGGGATACCTGAGAAAGCAGTGAAAAACTTCTCAAAAAGAAAAGGGGACCCACAAGATATCATAAACACTCAAGGTACTAGTTGATAGATAGGAGGTCTCATCACGAGCCGACCTATTATGACCATGAGCATGTAGCGGTATGACATTACCACCTATTTGGTCACCAAACCAGGGTAGTGGCTCTTGGTGGCATAGCCAAGAGAAAGGGGGTCTCATCATGAGACAACCTTCTCATTTTCATGAAATGTTTGTGGATAACGTTGTCACCTCTGGTCATCAAACCAGGACAATGGCCCTCAACTATTTCCTTGTAGCACAAGAACAAAAGATCAAAATAAATAAAGCTAAGAATAAATGGAAATGAATGGGCTAGGAAAAAATTGGATCCATGACAAGGTGCAACTCACCCTCCACAAAGGCACCCATAGGTAATACTCTACATTTCCTTGTCATCACATGCACCCCATGCCCAAATATTTACCCCATTCTACCTCATACACTTACATGACTTGGACTAGACTCCACCTAGGAAACACCCCAAACTTAAGAGAGGTTAACCCAATAGGACACCCTGAGACCCTCTCCAAACCTAACTTTTCAAATTGCATAACATCTTTGAGCATTTGTTTGGNTCTTTTTTCCTCGTTCAAACCTGGAAGGGTGACACAGTACCCTAGGAAGTTGATTTCCCTTTAGGATGGGTTGATACTAGGTTGATCTTTGAAGATTCATCATATGTCCCCTCCATACTTACCACTTTCCATCTTTATTCCTTCCATCTCTCCTTTCCTTTTTGGGCATTGGGATCGGTTACACTATGAAGGGTTGTACCTTACCTCGTGGGAAGAAGGGGCTAAAGGCCCAGAGGGTAAAAGTAGCTAGCAAGAGTTAAAAGCCAATTTTGAAACCTTCGAGATGCTTCGCCCAGGGATACCTGAGAAAGCAGTGAAAAACTTCTCAAAAAGAAAAGGGGACCCACAAGATATCATAAACACTCAAGGTACTAGTTGATAGATAGGAGGTCTCATCACGAGCCGACCTATTATGACCATGAGCATGTAGCGGTATGACATTACCACCTATTTGGTCACCAAACCAGGGTAGTGGCTCTTGGTGGCATAGCCAAGAGAAAGGGGGTCTCATCATGAGACAACCTTCTCATTTTCATGAAATGTTTGTGGATAACGTTGTCACCTCTGGTCATCAAACCAGGACAATGGCCCTCAACTATTTCCTTGTAGCACAAGAACAAAAGATCAAAATAAATAAAGCTAAGAATAAATGGAAATGAATGGGCTAGGAAAAAATTGGATCCATGACAAGGTGCAACTCACCCTCCACAAAGGCACCCATAGGTAATACTCTACATTTCCTTGTCATCACATGCACCCCATGCCCAAATATTTACCCCATTCTACCTCATACACTTACATGACTTGGACTAGACTCCACCTAGGAAACACCCCAAACTTAAGAGAGGTTAACCCAATAGGACACCCTGAGACCCTCTCCAAACCTAACTTTTCAAATTGCATAACATCTTTGAGCATTTGTTTGGGGTTAAAGTGGGTTTGATGCAAATTTTCGGGTAATTTAATTATTAGATGTGATTTACATGCTATGATCCTTGTGACTTATGAACCACTAGAGGGCATGCTTGTTTATGTAGGACCTTGCCTGGTGAATAGGTACACATGAGGGAATGATTAGCTCGAACCTTCATGGGGGCTCAATGCCCATAGATGGATGTTGAAACCCCAGCCAGGGGTAAGAAGAGATTGAAGGCTTGCACCCGATGAAGGAAGGGTGTTGCCTTTGGAGGCACTGTGGAAGACCTAGACCTATGGTCTCATGTTCCTCCCACCTGAACGTTGGCCTTGGGAGGCCTTGGAAGCCACCTTTGCATCCCTAGATGTCACCTGTCAGTTGGGGTTGTCACCTTGGAGGCATTCATGAGGCTATTGGCACGTGTGGGAAAATTTTAGGCCTTTGGAGGCCCAACATTTCAACTCCTTTCCCCAACGTTACACACTTGAGGCCCAACGTCACCCTAGGAGGGCATGAAGTCACCTTTGGAGGCCTATTTAGATGCAAATTGAATTTATTTTTGTCAAAATGAAATTTTTGAGTAAATTGGCCAGATCGGCCTTGATATTTTGACCTAAAATAATTAAAGGTCATAATTTTGATATAAATAGACATAAAGTGACATTCATTTTCATCATAAATCATCACACACAAGTGGTGGTATGAAATTTTTTCCCTCTTTAAGGGTTATTGGCTGAAATAACTAGTGCACACCTCTTGGGAGAGCTTTATGGTGGTGTATTTTGGAATTTTTCATGGTGGAATGGTCTTCAACTAGGGTTTGACTTGATTATTCTTGATGAAGTAAGTGGAAAATATGCATTGTTATTCATGATATGGATGTTTGTGGTGAAATTTACTTGTTTCATGTCTAAGATTATGAAATTGTTTATTTAAACCCTAGGGGAGAAACAAAAAATGCTTATTTCTCTCTATAACTATTCTACTAGCTTGATCTTGCCAATTATACATTTTCTTGGGAGTGATTATTAGAGCCCAAAAGTGCTGGCCCTCTAGTAATCTCATTCTTGTCACCAATTAAATTGTCTTTCAAAAGCTAAGGAAGGTATGCTAGGGCCTATAAGTGCCTACTCTCTAGCAAAACCTCCCTTAAAAAGGGAAAATGCTTGAGGCCTTGAAGTGCCAACACCTCTTGCATTTACTTCTTCCCTTAGCTAAGCATTATCATTATTTTATTTCCCAGGTGATATTGTTACTATTATTGACTCCATAAGCCCCTAAAAAACAGTGATTTCTACACTCTTGTGGATGAGTGAGACCAAACAAAATTTCAACACATCTTCTTGAAACTTTCACTAACACTAACAACCATATTACCTCTACTATAATTGTTGTTACAACCCTTATTTAGCATCCTTAATCAGAATACTAACCTCTAAAACTAACCCAAAAATTTGCATTTGCCTAAGTGTTATCATCCCAAGGCTCTAGTCTTCCTTTTGCTATTGTTCTAGGTGAAAATTTCTGAAGTTGTTTAAGGCTATTGTTGTTGTTGTAACTACTATTACATCCATCATTGCAGTCCCTTAACAACCCTCAAATTGTTTATAAAACCACCCAGCACTTGTACTAGGCAAACTACTATCATTATATGCTAAATTTTTTGTTTAAATTGCTTAATTTAAGTACTTTCTAAAGTGGTTTTGTTGTTGTCATAATTATTATTTTACTGTTGTTGCAAGTGATTTGACAACTTATTCAAGTCACTTATTGACTTGCTTTAAATCTTGAAAATGTAAGTGACAAAGTATTATCAAACTAGAAAGGTCTATATATCATTCTTGTCATCATAGCGTGCAATTTCTAGACATATTAGTTGTTACTATACATTTCATCTTTTAGTGTTTAAGACGTATATTTATATCTTTAAGTCATTGATTTGAAACATTGATATCATTGCTTGTTGCTAATGTTTTTTGTTTCATTGGTAAAGGGCAAGTACCATTCATTCATTTTCCTTTTGCCCCCTTAAACTTTACCAAGTGATTTCTTTCCTCGAGTGACCTAGAGAGAGGGGTGGGTTTCACATTGTCTTTTTACCCTTCATCAACCAACTAGGTCTTGGGATGTCTCCCTTGGAATGAGTTTCTTCTCCTCCTGAATAGAAAGAGGTATCCTATTGATGTGACAGTGATATGACTACCTCCGTCTTACGTTAATCTAGGCCTACTTGCCTTTAGGCTTTGGGCAAGTATAGATTGTGCGATAACATGCCCCAAAGTATAATGAGCTCTCAATGAATTTGTTTGGTATCAATGCTTGACCAAAAGGTATGGTTGGTTCCTAATTGGTATGATATTCGAGATGACAATGCTTAAATTGAACACACAAGCATGGACAAATTGGTTGAGAGATGGAAGTCAATTGCTTAGGTGAATGACCATTGATTGGTTATCGTGGAAGTTAAAGATGTAGTAAAATTGCATTGTTCTCTCTAGAGAAGACAAGTGTCAATGGCAGAGTTAATTGGAGGTCAAATGATAAGATTGCAACAAGGAGGATATGAAGATGTTCTAGATGCAATAGAGAGTATTTGTTGGAATTTGGTCCAAAATGATGACGAGGATAATGTTGATAACAACATCATAGATTGTTTGATGATGGAAAAACAATGTAAAGTTCATGTGTTGTGTTTAATAAAAGCAATGTCCATATGGAAATGTGAATCACACAAAGTATTTGCAGAAAGTCTAGAATTGTATGTGTATATCTTGTGTATTGATCCTTTAAGTTTTTGAGCTCGTATCTTTCATAAAGTCGATACTTGGGAGGAGTATTGTATTGATAACTAGGCGATATTATAAAATCTTGCACTTATTTCTTCCACGAGATGGTGTATGTGAACAATGTGTACCTATATATATGTATGTAACATGTAATTGCTCTAAGATTTGGGTAGGTATGCATACCCATTTAGCATGTGTGTCTAATAATTTGGATAACTTGCTTGGTATAGTGTAAAACTTCTATTATGGAATTGTGAATGTTAGGAGAAGTGGGTCGTGTATCCATTGAATGCTCTATTAATGGACCATGTTGGTTGTAGGATTTGGAGGGGGTGGTAGGCCTAAAAAATTGATTTTTTCTGTATATTCAAAGGGAGCTCATCAAGAAGTTGAATGAACCATGTACCTTAAGGACATCTTATTAAAATCAATGGTTGCAATGGTTAGGTACCCATGCATTCTAGTGGATGGTTGTTCCTTTATATGGATGTTAATAGTTTGATGATGTCTACATGATCGAGGTATGAAATGCAAATGCCAAGTTGGACCATATACACAATTTGTTGATTAGGAGTGTCTTTAATTCATGGTGGAGGATTTGTTGCAAAGTACTAGACAATGATTAATCCATAAGATGACATAGATTAAGACAAGTATAAGTAAGGGGGAATGTTGGAATTATTAACTCCTACTTGTCTTATGGATCAATGTGTGATACTTATGATCATATGAGAAAGCTATGGTTCATTAATGCATTGGTCATTGTCATGTAGAGTGTGTCTCTACGCAAATAATCTTCTTGTTTGTTTTAAGAGGTTAGATCTAGTTGGATGAAGGAATCTCTTCATTTAGTTCTCCTAAGTTAGTGCATAGTTATGATATTCTCTCAACTTAATGTGACAAGATTGTATATTTATCTTGAGACAAATCTTCATGTATTCATATGTGTATACTTACATTGTCAAATAAATAACTCAACAAAGTTAAGTTTTGATGTGTGGAAACATGTTTACTCTTCCATTTCTCTACACCTCCACCATATTTTGGAATCCAAATTGTCTTTACACTAAGTGTGTCAAATTCACACCATCCACCTATTTAATATAAATCACCAAAAGAGATATTTATCCTATAGTAGCAAAAATTCCAATAAACATATGTTATCCCTATTTAATAATTAGCATTTAAAGTATGTGAAAAAGATTAAAATATATCACAAGTATATATGTGTGTAGGGGGAAGGAAAACACAATAGAAAAACCCAAATGCATACCTCTACATAACTCCAATTTAGTACCATAAACCTACCCCATATAAGTCAATCTTCAACCATAAGAATTATTAGTCCCTACTCTTCACATTGAGGGAAAATTAGTAATAGATTTTCAGTTTTCTTATTAACTTGGCACATAAACCAATTAGTTCTTATTGTTTTAACCAGATTTCTCAAAAACTCATATAATTTAGGTTGTTCGTTAACCTAAGTTTTGAGTTTGACCTCTTATTTTTCCTCTTCTCAGGCACTGGGGACAATATCTTAGGTTATCTTTGATTTAAAGCACATATTTGTGTTCTGATTTTTACCAAACGGAATAATGATAGAGATGAATGTAGCATTACTTCAAAACATTAAATGTTTGTTCCAATGCATACACCATATACATCCCATATATTAGCCCATGTTTATTGCATCTGTTTCGCTTCCACATAGAAAACGTTTAGCTTACATGTAGAACATTGTATCATGAGACAGCACACGGAGGTGTCCATGAGACAAGGATAGTCGGCCCTCTATTTCCTCCTCGCTTCTAGCTTCATTTTCCCCTTCTGCTCAGCATCCGAACTCTCTGCTCCTCCATTCCCTTCTGCTTTGTCTTGGCCATTGATCAAGACTCTCTACCCCTCCAATTAAGGAGCCCCCTTATTAAATTTAGGTAGCCATAAGTAGTTTGAGATGCAATCAATGAGTCGGAATTAAGATATGATGCCACACACAGATGAGCCAATTCCTCTCGAGTCCTAAGCAGTGGAGATGGCACAAAGATAGCAACAAGAGAAACATAAACATAGCCAACATAAATCCCTTCCATTTTGACAACTATCAACCTTCTTTGTTGTCGATTCAATTGACCTTGTTTAACCAACAGCTAAGCAAACAACATCTAAGACAGCATGAAGAAAGGCTACCATGTAACCTCTATTACAATTATTTTTGTCCTTTCCTGAACAAGACATTCTTTGTCATTTCCTGCACAAGACTGCAATAGAAAAATGAAAATTGTTGGCAATAGGAAAATGAAAATTGTTGTAAATAGAGAGCATAGATTTGGAAGGCTACCATCTGCAATTAAGAAGTCTGCAATTGATCTTGGTTGGATCTTCGTTGTCTTGTTGACAATAGATGATCAAGCCTCCTCCGCCTAGAGTAACGTTGGCCATGCCTAGAACAAAGAAAGTATTGCGAAAAAACTAGTATGGAAGCAACAATAACCAGTTCGAGCAACAACACCACCTTCAAGTCTGTCATTTACAATCTTTGTAAATCATTTGCTGTTATTGGTTTTTTTTCTTCGATTCTATCACTCAAATATATTTTGAAGGATTCTAGACTTACCAGGTTGACTGTACCCAACATTGATTAGTAAAAACTTAGTATTGAATACCAAGAACACTATCAAGACACTTATAACATCAGAGTAACTAAACTGTCATGTTACCCTTGAGTTTTTGGATCGTATCATTGAGTTTTTGGTCTTCTTGCTTCAATAATGTTAATGTGGTTTTTTCTGACAAGAATTTCCGTTCTACATGCTCTCTTTCTCGTTTATCTATGGAGAACCTTTCTTTGTTAAGTAAAATTTTTTCCAGTAGCTTCCCTGTGACAGCCTTCCCAGCCTTCCTGCGAGTATTCTGACATCTTATTTTTCCATAATATTAATCATTGTAACAATCTGCAAACAGGTTCAGTTTGTGATTAGAATGCCAAAAAAGAATCCTCAAATTATTATGAGAAAATTCCAACCTTACACATTGGTGTTTTTAAAGTAGTATGGAATTAGAGCATGACAGAATAGCAAACTGCTGCATAACTAACTACATAAACTATTGATGCTCCCTCTGCTACTTGTGTTGGTGGTGCTTACTTAGGTGCATGTAGCAGTTACCCTGGTGGTTACTCAGGTGGTGGATAAGCCAGAACACGAATAGATACTGTTGTTGGGCAAAGTTCATAGACCATAGCCTTGGTAAAAAATCACCTATGCCTCGGGTGCTTATGCTACTAATCAAATTGATGAAACCACTGTCTGATGAATGGGCGCCATTTGACCACAAACTTATAGAAGGATTATATTTCTCCTTTCTGCTACATTGCCTCATAGCTCGGTCCAACCTCGCTCGGACCCCCTCCCTCGCACAAAGTGAGTAGATTATTTTTTAAATAAAACTTGAGGAGACGTCCAATTCGGCTTGGATATTAACAAGGTTGTGAGCACAACTATGCATATCCCAAAACTTTCTTATATACCAAGAGTTAAATGGATTGTAACTGGGTAAACTTTTTCATAATTTCGTAAGTGGACAAGCTCGGTATCTTTTCTAAATCTGATGTAAATTTAATAAGAAGTTATGAAAAAGTGAGTTTAATTCGAAATCAAGCTTTTGCATTTGATTTGATTGTGAAGTTGGGCTGTTGAGTTCGATGCCGAGTCCATTCCGCGAAGATCCTTTCGAGGAGGTGTTTCTATGTGAAAGGCCTCTGTATCATGAAAAGCATTTTGAATATATGTAACACGAGAAATGTTCAATATTAACTTCTTCCAATAGAAAAGTTCACGGCGCCTTCACATACTGCATTAAATGTTCTCTGCATGGTAGACAATGTGACAATTTATTTCATTCATTTTAAATTTTTGAAAGTTACGCTTCTTTTTAGTGGTGGAAGTAAGGTGGATTTCACCTCAAGGCTCCTCTGTATTTCATTCATTTTTTATAATGAGATGTAGGCGCTGCTTTAATGGTACCTCTGCAGAGTGAATGCTTTAAGGATTTAATTACCATATGTATTCTTCAATTGGATGTCATTTCCCAAAGCAGAAATGTAGTTACATAAACGTTGGTCCTAGTTTAGTTGCTCTGACGGAGAAGAATGTTTGCTGGAATGATTTGAGGAGGCTATTTCTTATGTTTCTAATCACAAGCACTATAAAGAGCGATCGGCCTAGAAATCAAGCCATTCTTTCGCATTACGCATAAGATTTCGTATATACTAGATATGAATCGATTTTTATGAGCTTAGAATAAATATGTTAAGAGACTCTCAATATTTCTAATGAAGACTTACATGTAAATTAGATAGAACAGTTTCTGATTTCCTGTATAAAAATCCTAGTAATAGAATATTAAGTTACAAGCTACATTTAAAACATTAATCATGAATTCGAAACTGTATTGTAGCTCATCTCTCCTTGACCTGTGATTTTGACAAATACACTGTTTTCTAAGATTCCTCTCTCATTTAGCAGGGACTTGCTGTCCTTTGCAGTTCTCCTTGTTAATTATCACAACCTATAAAAAAAAATTATCACAACTTTTTCTAAAAAAATTATTACAACCCTCTTGAAACTTAAGGTTAAAAGTTTTAATGTATTGAAAAACTGTATTGCCTTTTATAGCTTATCTCTCCTTAACATGTGATTTTTACAAACATAATGTTCTCTGAGATTCCTTTCTCACATTTGGCAGAGACTTGCTGCCCTTTGCAGTTCCCTTTGTTAACTATCACAACCGATAAAAAAAATTATCACGACCCTCTCGAAACTTAAGGTTGAAAGTTCTAATGTATTGAGGATCATTTATTTTTTTTAGTTCCTGCAGGGACTATAGCTCTAGGGTTCCTTTTTAAAGGATCTGCATGGAACACAGCTTTCGCCCAGCTTTCAAATTTGTTGCCGACTTGTGTTTTGTTTAGAATTTTTTTCATAAAGTTAAGTAAAGTTTTTCACATGGATTTTTTTATTTTTAAAATTTGATTAAAATGATGTAATGTAGGGAGATTTGACCATTTTCTTTGTTTTGTAAATTTTAACAGAGTTTTAATGATAGTGTACTAATCAATTAAACCAATACTTTATTCTAGAAAGTGAAGTGTTAACTTAGTTTTATAATATCAAGTTAGAAACTTTAAGTGCTACACAACAACCAATAACCCACAAATAACAACTTACACAAATCGACCTGGCCTAAAGCAGAGTTTTAATGATAGTGCACTAATCAATTAAACCAATACTTTATTCTAGAAAGTGAAGTGTTAGCTTAGTTTTATAATATCAGATTAGAAACTTTAAATGCCACACAACAACCAATACACACACCCACAAACAACAACTTAGACAAACCTATCTGGCCAATTGAACTTGTAGGAACCTATCCATCACTTGCTAACACCTACATGTGTCACGTTTAACATATAACATAGATGAGTACAGACATGGAAATGAGTTCTACAATTACAGAGACTGGAAATGAGTTCTACAATTAATGTAGCAAATATTGCATTTGTATACGTGTGTACAGAGGCATGAAATAGAGTTTGTGCTAAACTCCAGCAACCTGTTATGAATTTATCAAGATACAAGGTTTCAATTTTTTGTATGTAAACTTTCAATTCAATTTTTTTTTTTCATATCAGGGAAATCGACCAAAAAGATCAAGGATCAAGTCAAAGAGACTATCCCTATACACCTGAGCCCGGTGCAGTTGTCCACAATCCACTTCAAGCAAATTAGTCACATTTAAAACTTGAGTGAGCCCTATTAGGGGAAAACTTCATCTTCATGTGCCATTCAGCCTAGCCCAATGGCCTTACACGGCTTCAATGTTACAGCTATAAGTTTGAAACTTTATAGTTTAACTCTAAGTTTGAACAAGAAATAGAGAATGATAAGCAGGGTGAACATTGCCTAAGAGAAAGCACGACCATCGATAATTCTATTATTTGGACTCTGGAGTCGATTAAAAGTCTTTAGGCTTTGCTTGAGCAAATGGGGGAGGCTGAAAGGCATCTCGCCTTTAGATATGTAGGAGGAGAGTTTTTGCTTTAAAAGCTTACCTCGTGCACAGAGATCCGGCGGAACGGGAGCCAGGGAAATTGTTGGCAGAGCTGTCCAGCCATCGCAGGTTCGAATCTGTTCCCCGCTAGGGCAGATGGCCGAAGAACGAGTTGTTCCAAATGAGAAACACTCCAGGTTTCTCAGGTCCGCCATCCCTTCCGGCACAATTCCGCTCATTCTGTTGCACATGAGGCTCAGCAATTTCAGCTTCTTGAGCTTTGTAAAGCTCTCTAGAATTGGGCCTATGAGAAGATTGTCCAACAAATTTAGTGACCCTAGCCCGCTGATATCGCTCAATTGCGGAGGGATGAAGCCTCTTGGCCTGTTTCTGAAGATGAAAAGGGAGCTATGCTTCTTGAGGTTCCCCAATTCCGCTGGCAAAAACCTAAGAGATTCTCTCCAGCAACGTCCAAGTACTTGAGCGCGGTCATGTTGGCGAGTCTGTGGATTCCCCTTTCAAAATCCGATGGCTGTCATCTTTGGCATAACGAATGGTCTGGATTTTACTTGCTCTTCGATGGATGATTTCTATACAATAGCAACAATTTCACTAGGAGCAGTTGTATTTGTTTGCATGATAAGACAACTTATAGTATCATTATAAACTTATCATTTTAAATTTTTGAATGTTTTTGAATGTATACATGTATTCAAGTTTTTTAAAAAATCCATTAAATTATCCAAATTTAATCATTGAAATTTGCAATTCTAATCATTTTTAACCAAATTTAATTTACTCAAAAATATAACAAAAGTACCACAAACATAGAACAAATATAGAAACATAAAACCAATATAGATATTTGTGTGTATGTTTTGTTGAAAATTCAATAACCTATGGCATTGATACAATGTTATACCTAGCTATGTCTAGTGTTGTATCTAGTTCTTTGGATATGTGTTTGGGCATATTCAATATAGATACATACTCAATATTTATTTATTTTTGTTAGAAATGCATGTCACTTACAGGGTCAACATTTCAACCATTAACTAATAAATCACAATCTAGGGGTATCTAAGTCGTTAAAATCACTAAATCACCTGGGGATTGCACTCGGCTTGGGCCGCACCAACCCTTAACATGGTTGGATTTTTTGGGTGTCTCCTCCCGACTAAACACACCGTAAAAATATTGAACTCGGGTCCTAACAAACGAAACCCACACCTTAACTGAATGTGCTAAAATTTTTTGACAATACATACTCAAAATGAAATCCTTGAAAATGAGATATTGTATTCATGCAACAGTGCCTTAAAATAATCCATAAAATATGCTCATAGATAAACCGCCTTAACTTGCTACATCTTTTGATGATAAGCCAATGTAATGCATAAAGGTTAGTTTCATATACTTGAGGTTTAGCTACCATTATATGAGCATTCATAGATTAACATACACACAACTTGTGCAAAACAAAATGAGTGGAAACACCTACATCAAAGGAGTTGATTCACCAGCAAACATTAGGAGGTTATGTGTTGCATTTTAAGATCCATTCCTAGTTCTTGTTCGCAGGCATCGTTGAAGTTAGAACCATTCCATTAGCAAGGAATTTTTTGCAAGGAGATTTAGTTCTTGTCTTCTGGAAAAATGATAAACCAATGTAATGCATAAAGGTTAGTTTCATATACTTGGGGTTTAGCTACCATTATATGAACATTCATAGATTAACATAGGTACAACTTGTGAAAAACAAAATGAGTGGAAACACCTACATCGAAGGAGTTGATTCACTAGCCAACATTATAAACTTAAAAGTGAGTAATTAATAATTCATAAATGATGGCCATTTAGGAAGTTATGTGTTGCATTTTAATATCCATTCCTAGTTCCTGTTCTCAAGCATCATTAAAGTTAGAACCATTCCATTGGAAAGGATTTTGCAAAGAGATTTAGTTCTTGTCTTGTGGGAAAACCAACCAATTAGTTTGCAAATGATGGCCATTTAGGAAGTTATGTGTTGTATTTTAATATCCATTCCTAGTTCCTGTTCTCAAGCATCGTTGAAGTTAGAACCATTCCATTGGAAAGGATTTTGCAAGGAAATTTAGTTCTTGTCTTGTGGGAAAACCAACCAATTGGTTTGCAAATGTTGTAGTAGTGCTAGTATGTATCAACTTGTAATGAATGGACTAATGATTAGAGAGAAGAAGTGGTCCTTGTGGTTGGTTGAAGCAAATTTCATAATAAACGGCCAAAGTATAGCATCTCATATTATAAGATTTTTTTTTAAAGAGGTGTCAAAGTTATTGATAAAGTTGTTGATATTATAAGGATATGGATAGAGTCTAAACACTTGTGAGTAATTGACCCTTCCATCAATGCCTTAGAGCCCTTTATAAGTCCATTACAAACACCATTTCACATAAATACTACCTCCTCATGAAAAAAATTATTTCACTTCATGGGAGGTATTTGAAATTCTGAAATCTTATTATAGTTATTAATGTAAAACTAGCATTGTACTTAATGCATTATTTGCATGATTTGTGAAGTAGTAGCTTTTCTAGTGATCTATGGAAAAGTCCTATCAACTTGTTTATGAATTGTTATCAACAGCAAGAAATTCATCAAAATGCAAAATGCTTTTCCATAAAAGTAGAGGTGAAATTTTCTATTTTTACCAAGATGAAATATCTCATGTTTTTTTTTTTTTATGTTATGTTTGTATTGTCACTACAATGTGCTACCATATATATAGAGAGAAAAATGACCTATAAATTAAAAGTTATATGTGTTGTTTAATGTTATAAATTCAACATGAAAAAGTTCATATGATAGGCTTTTTTTAGCACAAGTTGTAGGTTGGGAAAAGCCCGATTCAACCACAAAAGCAAGTGGTACAACTTGGGAATCATACACCAAATGTCACCTCAATGTAGGTCCCACACTTCAAGGGTGACTAGGTCACTCTAGGGAGGCGATCTCGGTGACCCTAGGGGGAATGAGATGGGGATGGATGGAGATGGAAGTGGATCCCCTAGAGGTCAAATCTAAATGGAGTGAAAAGTGGGAAGAGATGTCTTGTAAGTCAAGTGATTGTTTCCCCAAAGGTATAATACTTCTCTAGATGATTGTACATGCCCGAGACACAAGAAAAAACAACTTGCAATGATATATGTTAGTATGGAGCAACAAGTTAAGCTTGTTGTCCCTAATTTCCAGCAGTAGATGGCAGTTTATATCAGCAAATAAAGCATTCTAAATTAACATGTAAAGCATAAGATCATTCATCAATATTATCAATGAGTTAGGAAATCAATTGTAATGAAATATGGCACTTTGAGGTTGAATAAAGCGAGTTGTTATAACATGTATATTTCTGCAGAAAATTGCAGCCTTATGGTTGTAGATTTTAGTCACTTATATCAGCAATTTACACCATCAAAATATGCCAACAATCATCCCAAAAGATGCACCCTAGTTAGTAGAGTAAATGCGCAAAATTTAGGAGCTAGTCTAGGGTTAGTTTAGGAGTTATGGTTAGTAGTTTATCTAGGTTAGATCAATCCTAATGTCTGTAGGTTAGGGTTTGTAACAACAATTGAAGTAGTGGGAGAGAGTGGACGCCCTAGTCGGGGAAGACTCCTCTCAATGTAGCAAACCAACTTCAAGCAAGAGATCTTTCAAAAGACGAAAATTCATGTTTCCCAAAGCAATGATTTTATATCTCCAATGCAAAAAATGGATGACCAGTGTCTTTACTATTGGGTTAATGGAGTCAAATAAATGAACTGGAGATGCTACTTCCTTGGGGGTGTAAATCATCTTACTTCCCAAGGCAAGTATCTCTAGTGAGGGTGTGAGAATGAGGGGTGTAAATCCTCTTACTTCCTCAAACAAACCCTTGGAACATCAATGAATTTTAAGCAATAAATGATGGAGACTAGAGTGGGGGTGTAAATACTCTTACTTCCCACTTAGTTCCTAGCACAACAATCCTTGACTTAAAAAAAATTGATAGCATAAGAGTAAAAGACCGTACCAAAATCAAGAAAGATGCTAAGATAATCCACCATAAAAGAAAAAAATCATTCCTCTAAGGCTAGCTCTTAACTTCTCCATCAACCATTCACAAGAGATAGCCATAAACAAGTGCACAAGAGACAAATATAGCCAAGTGTAGTGAAAATTTCAGATTCAATTCCTCTCATAAGAGGAAGAGTTATGTCAAAATGAGATCTTATGATCTCTTATTTATACAAAATGTCACTAAGGTGACTTGTCCATAAATTAAGGGGTAAACCACAAGACTAGGGGTCAACAACCCTAATATTTCCCCCTTCAACAAACTAATATTAAACAATTCATTTAAAGTTTCACTTTTGCACAAATAAGACCTTAATTTTACATGGACGCCCCCCCTTTAGGGAACGTTTTGCCACTTAGAAGAAGTCGTTGGTGTTGGAGAAGCATGGGTAGGCCTCCAAAGGCCACATGTCAAGTGTCTAGACAATCTCCTCATGGTGAAGACATTTTTCTCCTCAAAACCGCCATGTGTCAATGAGTGGCTACATCACCACCAAGCCCTAACCCCCTAGATAACGTCATGCTAAAAAAGGAGACGTGTTGCCTCTCCCAGGAAAACTTTTTGTCATGTGGGGGCTAGGATACATCGTCCAAGTCATCTTCAAGGGCTTTCAAGTTTGATCTTCTTCATCCGGCATCTGGGCCCTTGGCATCCAACCCGTGGCCTTGCAACCCCATGGAAGCCCAATCTAGGATTGTTCTCCCAAAACTGTCCACCAACTAGGTCCTGCAAAGACAAATGAGCACGCCCTCCAAGGATCTCAATTCATAACATCATGATAACTGAATCCAATCAATAAATGAGCCACCTAAGCATGTGCATCAAAGATCACTATATCAAACAATTAATTTCTCAAAGATATTATGCGACTTGTCAAGCTTGAATATGGGAGGGTTGACGAGGTGTCCTATTGGGTAGATATTTTCATAGGTCAAGGATAGTTTCCAAGAGATCCCTCTTTAAGCCATGTAAAGTGGATGAAGTGGTTGGGGTCAAAACTCAATGGGCATAGGGCTCATGACATACAAGGGGTCGTAGTGTCTCATTCATTGGTGCCTTTGTAGAGGGTGTGTGGTACCTTCGTCCGCAATGCACTTTTTCCAAGCCCATTAATTGTTATTCTTTTATTCTTTCATAATTTTAAGGAGAGGCTGAAGGTCACTGCCTTGACATGATGACCAGATAATGGCAATGTCACCCACAAACACCTAGTGGAAATGAGAAGGTTGGCTCGTGATGAGACCCCCTTTCTCTCATCCATGCAACTGAGATCCATTACCCCGATTTGGTGACTAGATGATGGCAATGTCATACCACTAGATATTCATGGATGTGATAGGTTGGCTTGTGATGAGACCTCCTATCCTTTAACTAACCTTTTAAGCATTCTTTATTATATTGTGGGTCCCCTTTACTCAAAGATAAGTGTTTCACTTCTTTCTTGGGTGATCCTTGGGCGAAGCATCTGGAAGGTTCATATAAGGATTTTATCTTTTACCCAACATCAATCCCTCTGGGCCTTCAACCCCTTCTTCCCATAGAATGAGGGACAACCCCTTCTCGGGTCAATACACCCTAAAATCCCAAGAGATAAGGAAATGTAGGGGAATAATTATGGAAAGTGGTAAGTATGGTCGGGAACGGTACGATGGCTCATTAAGGGAGTTTCTAGTAGCAAACCCATTTCCAAGGAAGAACACCTACTAGGGAAGAATGTCAACCACCAAGGTGAAGCAGGGAAAAAGGCATAATGTCCAAGCATATATCATGAAATCTAGAGCAAGCTAAGATACAACATACTCAAATGGATTAAATATTGAAATGTTTCTCACCGTAATATTGACTTGTACCTCATGGAGCAAGGCCCACTGCCTTTCGGAAGCCAACTGATGTGGTGGATGCCATTTGGAAATTTGTAACCATCTGTGGTAGTGAGAGGAGTCTTCAACTGTGCAAAAGGGTATTGTTGGTCATGTAGTCTCTCAACACTCCATATCTGCAACCTAAGGGCCTCAAGACATAATCTCCTTAGTTATCCACAAAATGAGGATAACAAGGATAACTATAGTTTTAACATGGTTATAGTTATGGAAGGTTGTGGTAGATTGCACACACTGATTTGGATCTTGAGGATTTATGTGAAATATATATGATGATGTGTTTTCTCTTCAAATTGTATTCATGTCTGTCCTTTGTCCAATTCAATCTCTAGAATCTTAATGTGTTGTCGCATTTTACAAAGTGATAGTGGCATGAAAATATCAACCTTATGTTGTGTAATTAGACTAGGTTCATTTTAACTTTGGATTTATCAAACACCGAGAGAGATCAAATCCCTTGAAGTGAAAACCTTTTTTTTAGAGTGCAAAACTTGAGGAAAGATTTTGTAATTTTTCGCCACATACGTATGTACGCATGACAACATCTCCCCTATACTTTTTTTTCCACGTGAGACATCTCCCCTATACTTAGCTACAAAGAAACTCTCAATGTAATGAAATGGTAAATTATGTACAAGTATGTAACATGCCTTTTTTTTTTGTATAAAGGTTAACTAAAATTGAATGATGATAACCATGTGTTGATTTATATATTGTATAACATATTTCTATTTTACCAACTAAATTGATTTTTCATTTGTTACAAAAATGAAAAAACACATTTTCTTTATTTATTGAGGACTGAATTATATCTTTTGTGATTGTAAGTTTGATATTAGTGGTTCATCAACTGTGGGGTGGGTTCTAATACAAAAGCCGAACTCATGGGATTATGGGCCTCCCTCACTCTCGCTGCCTTGTGGTCTATCAACCACTTACTCGTCCTCGGTGACTCGAGAGTTATTATCGACTGGATAACTCAAAAGTGCAAGCTCCATTCTATCCATATCGAGGGCTGGTTGCAAATTACGAGGAAACTCTCCGACCACTTCTTCGACATCAACTTCCACCACATTCCTAGAGCACACAATAGGGAAGCGGACGCTCTCTATAAGAGGGCCCTAAATGAAGTGGTAGGGAGACTCTCGGTCTTCCACTGTGATAGTGGGATAGAGAGTCCCATTTCCTCCATCAATATTTTTGAACGATGACAACTGTCCCTCTTTTGCTGTAGATCTGTGGACAACCATTGGAAAGATTGATAACTTGAGTCTCGCTCCAGCTTTTCCTCCAACACTGTTCGCCTAGTCTACTTCCCAACTTTGTTGTCTTTGTTTGTATTGGTCTCAAATGTTAGTGCGTTTTTGACATCACTTCAAGCTTGCTGCAATCTCTTTGTAAACAAATTTATACACTTTATAAATTTGAGAAAAAAATTTCTTGGAAAAAAAAGTTTAATATTTTACTTAGCGTTGTTGTGTCCTTATTGATGCTAAATTGTATATATCCTTTGTAAATTATATTCCATATAATGTTTTGATTGTTTATATATGAATGACAAATAAATAATTTTGATTTTATCATTTTTATATTAGTGATTTTGCAAAATTTTATATTTATGTAAATTATATACTTTGTAAAATAAATAATATACCATGGTCTCTTTGGCTTAATTTTAATTTTATATTTATGTAAAATTATATATTATGATAATTTTTTTCCTTTCTTTATTGATATAAGTGGAAAATATATAATTAGACACTTTATTATGAACGAGATATTTTCAAAAAAAACAATTTTGTTTAATTAAATCTTTATTTTTAACTTACTAAATAAAATGAAAAGTCATTGTACTTATTCCCATAAATGCAAAGTTTCACAACTGAATTACATTTATGTAGGCAAAGAAAAACTTTCATTTATGTAGACGAATAAATTACATTTAAGTAGGAAAAGAAAAAATTACATTCATATAAACAATTTTTTTTTTATTTTCTTTTTATAAATTGCCTAGTAGATATGATGCATCTTTACTAACCTTTCTAAAGTGGAGTGAGAAGTTATTTGTATGAGTAGAATCTTATCTTCAAATTCAGTTATCAACATTTTCCTTGAAATATATGAGCCAAGAATGTTGTCAAATAAGTATTGACAAAAAGTATAACAGGATATCACGAAATCCTAACATAAATGCAAGCTCTTGTCCCAAGAAAATTCTGAAAGCTAGTTTGGATATGATTTAATTGGTTATGATAGGGTTGAGCTTAAGCTTTGTTGACGGTGACTTTAATCTAAGTAGGTACGATCGTGTTCGTTGTGCTAAAGAGGGATTTAGTTTATTAAAAATAATTATTCAATTTTTTTTTATAATAATGATTAAAATAATTATGTAGTAGATTGTAAAATTATAAATTAATTTTTTTTTATAATAATGATTAAAATAATTATATAGTAGATTGTAAAATTATAAATTAGTTGTAATTTTTTACAAATTATTTTAATGTAGGACACTGAGTGATGGAGTGTATTTTTAATGTACTTTGTTTTGTGTGGTATGTGGGGCAGTATGAGTATGCATAAAGGTTATAGTAACATAATAGTCGACCATGTGTCACACGACTACATGCTCGACTAGTTGTTGCAACATGGGCACATCTAGACATTATACTAGTAGCAGTCGACCACTTGTGACGCGAATACGTGCTCGAAGAGGTTCCTCCAAGTATTATGCCCAATATGACCTCAGTGATTTTAATTAATATATAGCCCAAAATAACTCAAAACTATGGAAATCGTCGAAATGCAACAGAACCAAAGCCAAGCTATGCGGAATGGATCATGATGATGAAATAAGATGAGCGATGCAAGTCAGACCCCAAAAAACCCCTCAATAGCTCTTATACTTGCTATAACCTCCATCTGGCTACTCTGGTCATCACAACACTCTGTAATATAATGATGTCCCAAAGTGGAGACATTACAATAGCTTTAGTTCCACCCCTTCAAAGTACTCATAGTACCCAAAGGCTCCTCTCTGTAACTGAAGCGCTTCCTTAGGCAACTCATCTGCCTTGATATTGAGTTCTCTTAAAACACGATGAAAAAAAATCCATTCAAAGGATGGAAAATCCAGCCTTATATCTCGCAATATATTTGCCAAATTGACATTTTGGATTTCTACTTTTCCTTGGGCCCAATCGATTGCCAATTTGGATTCCCCCATAACATGTAGCTTTTTAATGTCTTTCTGCTTTGCCGTCTTCAAAAGGGTCCACATCGCAATTAGCTTGGCCCTGTTATTGGACTCCTGACAAGGGGCATATCTGATGTAAATGTAATGGTTTTGGTTAATGAACATAACTACTCCAACTCCACATGAAGGAGGGTGCCCATGACTGGCCCCATCAAAATATCCCCATGGGATGTCATAATCTAACGTGGGGAGAATAGGAGTACGGTTCTTAAAGTCTTTGGGATATTCTTTAAAATCAATAGCCTGGTTAAGCGTAATCGATGCAATAACCTCCGGAGGAAACCATTTGTCTTTAAAAATTGTTGAGTTGTGGGCCCACCATAAGTTTGAAATCATGATACTTGGTAATCCTGAATAAATCTTCATAGCCCTATAGTGGACCCATACCTTATAGCATTTTTTCAGGATTTCCTTGTTCCATTCAACCCTGGATTTTACTTTTTCTTTGACCAACTTTGCAACCTGGCCTACATAGGGACAAAAGACAAAAAGGTGAGAAACTGATTCCTCGTCACCAAAGAAAAGTGTGCAACGATTAGGGTCGTACCAACCCCTTTTCCCTCCAATATCCCAAGTCAAAAGTGTTGATTTTTCAATAGGCAAGGTTTAAGCATGAAGTTCATTTCATTTTAGCATTTAACTTAAACCATAAACAATTTTGTTGCAGCAACTAAGGTCACAAGAAGAAACATCATGCACAAGTACATAAGAAGTATCCTGGGAAACCCTTCTCAACAAGGGAAGAAAACCCAACCAATCCTTTGCTATATTCTTCAAGATAAATACCTTCACCACCAAGAAAACCTAGCACACAAGAGGGTGCTTGCAAACCCTAGAATACTAGCGTCCAAGAGAGGTGTGCACCTTTTCCAAGAAGATGTACTTGCTGAAATTTCCAAACACACAAAAGATATGATTCCTCAATGGGGAATTTACCTTTACTTATATTAGACTTGACGTGTCAACATAAGTGTCTATTGGCACAATAGGGCCAACCTCTCTATCTCATAATATAATTAATATTAACCAGATTATTTATCAATTACATTAAGGTGGGGCCGACATGTACCCTTTACATTACAATTAGGGTTACAGGTAGGTCTGACTCTTGAACAATATAGCAAGGGATCTAATACACCCACTAGTTCTCAACCACTAGGGGCACATCCATAGGGATGTCCATATCTCTATCTCATTGCATTACCCAGGAGAACCACTCTCACTAGTGCTCAACCACTAGGATCACATTCACATGTGCTCATCCACAAGCACATCCACTCAACATATCTTCTTTCCCACTACATTACACATTAGAGTCATCTGGAGTTCATCATCAACTCTCTGCTCAAAGGAGGCTAATACATCATCTTCATCTTTGTCTCATGATGATGCACCCAACTCTTTGGAAATTCACACGTTCACCTTGTGCTCAGCCACAGACACATCCAACTTTGTAGATCTCCTTTCTCACTATGTTACACAGGAGAATCATCTGGAGTTATTCTCAACTCTTTGTAAAGAGGAGGCCATCTCTACATTCCAGCTCTGTCTCAGATAGGAACTGTTATCTCTCAGTTTGTAGTTTAGGTCAAGTAGCTGAAAGGTAAGGGTCAAACTGGCGTAACAGGAGCTTCCCCACCCACTGTCACCTCGATGGGGGGCTCTTTCTATTTAGGGTGGCTAAACCCAAGGGAGACGTCCTTGGCAATCTGGGGTCTTGAAAGGTAAATGCTTAAGGATTAAGGTAAGTTTTCCCTTTCACAGATTACCGCCAAGAAGATAGTCAAAATGAAGATATACCACAGAAGAGGCACCTGTTTGCGAGACAAGGCAACAATAAAACTAATACATGCAGTAGTGGTTAGTACTTCATAGATTAATGACTATCT
>ML788138.1:239537-258295 GCA_009831015.1 Picea engelmannii | reverse complement strand
GTAGAAGCGTATCATCCGCGAATTGTGCATGGTTGATATCTTTCACCCCTCGTGCTATTCTTAGCCCATGAAGATCTTTGTTAATTTGGGAGTGTTCCAGTTGGTAGCTTAGGACTGAAGCTTGAAGGGCATATAGCAAAGGCAACAGTGGACAGCCTTGTCTTAGACCCCTAGAAGCTTTGAAGAAGGCAATTACCTTCCCATTCACCAGGGGGGCTATCCAAGGGGATCCTATGCAGGCTTTTATCCAATTTATAAAATGTAAATCGAACCCAAACTTCATCATAACTTCAAATAGAAATTTGTGTTTGACTCTATCAAAATCATTAGCAAGATCTAGTTTAATGACCATACCTTTTTCTTTCCTTAGCACGCTGGAGTGGATCGCTTCTTGAACCAGGATGATGTTATCAGCGATATGCCTCCCTTGGACAAAGCCTCCTTGATTTTCAGGAACGATGAGAGGGAGAACTTCCTTGAGACGGTTGGCTATTACTTTGGCAAGGATTTTATAGCTTGATCTCCTTCAATGAGTTGCAGAGACCCTAATTCTGAATTTTTTTGCAGAAATTAGTGAAACCCTAGGGCCAAAATTTCAAAATGCACAAAATTTCACTCTGAGAGTCTATGGAGGTGCGCTGGAGGAGGCCATACTCTCCTATGCCAAAATTATCCCCAACTTTCAAGTATTAAGGGCTGAATAACCTCAGAAAGGAGGGTCGTACGGATTTTGTGGAAACCCTAGGAGGGTTGTACGGTTCTGTAGAAAAGAGAGGAGACTGGTAGATGTTTTTGCAATGGGTTCTTCAAGACCTATGCTCTGATACCATGTTGATTTTTCAATAGTATAGGTTTAAGCATGAAGTTCATTTCATTTTATCATTTAACTTAAACCATAAACAATTTTGTTGTAGCAACCAAGATCACAAGGAGAAACACCATGCACAAGTACATAAGAAGTATCCTGGGAAACCCTTCTCAACAAGGGAAGAAAACCCAACCAATACTTTTCTATATTCTTCAAGATAAATACCTTTCACCACCAAGAAAATCTATCACATAAGAGGGTGCTTGCAAACCCTATAAGACTAGTGCCCAAGAGAGGTGCGCACCTTTTCCAAGAAGATGTACTTGTTGAAATTTCCAAACACACACAAAAGATATGATTCTGCAATGGGGAATTTACCTTTACTTATATTAGACTTGACTTATAAACAAAAGTGTCTATTGGCACAATAGGGCTGACCTCTCTATCTCATAATATAATTAATATTAACTAGATTAATTATCAATTACATTAAAGTGGGGCCAACCTATACCCTTTACATTACAATTAGGTTTAAAGGCAGGTCTGACTCTTGAACAATATAGAAATGTATCTCATACACCCACTAGTGCTCAACCACTAGGGGCACATCCATAGGGATTTCCATATCTCTATCTCACTACATTACCTAGGAGAACCACTCTCACTAGTGCTCAACCACAAGGATCACATTCACCTGTGCTTGTCCAAAGGCACGTCCACTCAACATATCTTCTTTCCCACTGCATTACACAGGAGAGTCATATGGAGTTCATCATCAAATCTCTTCTCAGAGGAGGCTAATACATCATCTTCATCTATGTTTCATGACGATGCACCCAACTCTTTGGTAATTCACACGTTCACCTTGTGCTTAGCCACATGCACGTCCAACTCTGCAGATCTCCTTTCTCACTGCGTTACACAAGAGAATCATCTAGATTTATTCTCAACTCTTTGTAAGGAGGAGGCCATCTCTACGTTCTAGCTCTGTCTTAGATAGGAACCACAAACCCCTCTCAGGTTTGTGTCCCAGAGAATGTTTCACATGGTTGCAATAATCAACAAAACGTTTATTATTCAGAGCTAGGCATAGAGAAATTTTGCATCTTAATGGAGCTTTGCTTTTCCACAACGTTTTCCATCGCCATTTAGGATGGAATTGAAGTCTTTCTTCCTGTCACGCTTTATATTCAAGTTTCACTATAAATGAATCTTCCCTTTGGTTATAGGACCAACAGAGAGTGTCTGAGGACTCATCGTCTAGTAGGATGAAGTTTTCACACAACCTCGAAATAAAGGAGTCCCATTCTGCGTGAAATTATTGCGGTAAACCTAAAGAGATTGAATCACGCCACCCCAGGATTCCTCATAGTTGAGGGTCCCTTGTTGGCACAGGGGCAGACCCAGGTTTCAATGCTTCAACAACGCACCAACAAAACCCTAACTACCGGTCCTTTCTACAACACCTGCGAAACAGATGAAGTCTCACTCGAGGTAGAGGCAGGGGTGGTTGCAGGAATCCAGTGTCTGCAACCTTAGTTGAGACACAGATATATGATTACATCACTATAACAAAGCACTTAGCAGTTAACATTCATCAGTATTTAACCTTTATTCACATTGCAGATCCAAACCCTAATTACAGAGCAGTGTAATATTCAACAAGATCTAACACATTCAAGCACTTAGCATGGAGAGATAGATTAGATCTAACATTCATTCACCTTACCAAGCACTAAGATATTATGCCAGATGCATCATACATAAAGATATCGACACTAAGCATAAATCACATCACTAACATACAACCATAATGTACAAAGCAATCATAACACAAGATATATGTGGTTCACCCTAGTGTGGGGCTACGTCCACCAACTCTTCTCTTCTTTATTATTTTCTCTCAAGCTTCTACAAGCACAAATCCAAAAAACCCTACTTTGCATAGGACAGGAGATCTGCATGCACCTTGCTAGATCCTCCTTCCCCGAGTTAGGTTCAAGCACAAAGCCTTCCTATAGTCTGTACATAAGCTTCTTACAATCACTTGCACTTAGCTCTGCAAGTTCTCAATACAACATGCACAAAGCATCATAACCATTCACACTTATCACATTGGCCTCTTCCTACACCGCCTAGATATCTATTTATACATTACAAAACGGGCCTAAACATGGGTAAACCCATGGGCCGACATCCCATACCCGTTACATAAACCCTAATCCAAAAAACCACCCTAAAAAGGGGTCGAGATCCCGCGATCTTTGCTTTGACTTGCGCTCTGCCTTCAACCAACCTATCGAAGTCCCAAAAGAGGTCAAACATGACCAAGGATCTCCAAAACTTGGACAAGGGCCAACAAGCCCCCAACACTCACCTGTGACTCATCCTGAGTCACTCTGGTCTGGGTAACTCTGCCTCAAAAGCCTTGAGCTACTTCAACCCGTTGTTGTGCCAAGGCCTCCTGCTCAATGAAATCTTGAATAACTGCCTCGTTCATAGGTCCTTCTAAGAAATGTTCTATCGAAGTGACTACTTGTTATAACTCTGCTCCTTGACCTTCAATATCCTCAAAAAGTAGGCAAGTTGCATCCTGGACTGGCTGGAGCTTCTAAGTCACTTCCATGACTTTGCTTTGTATGGCATGGACCTGTTGTTGAGCTATGTGATGTTATTGGGATCTTTTCATCCTCTCAACTGCTGACAGGAGTTTCAACTGCGCTTGTACTGCTACTGCTTGCTTCTTTGCTTCCTGGAGCTGCGACTCTAGTGTTTTCAGTTCAGGGTCCTCGGTAAGGCTCTCATAAGTCTGCGCACTGTGGTTACTTATCTATTTACATTCCATGACTAATGCTTTGATCCTTTAAACTGTGCTCTGGGAAGTTTCTTCTCTCTGGTCTCACACTTCTTGCGGAGTGCTTAGCACTATTTGTAGCTCTAGTTCTGTGATCCTCTGTTGAAGCTGCTGAATGGATTCAACAAGCTTCATGACTTGATTTAATACCGGGTTTTCTTCCGTCTGCTCCAAGCCTGTCACACAATGAAGTGCTCTGTTGAATGCTTCTTTAAATCTGACTTTCTCTGCGTGCAGCTGTTCTTTCTCCTGTTGGATTTGCGCTTTATTTTCTTCGAACTTGGTTTGGAGGTTGTCCTTCTCCTACTGCGCAACTCGATGTTGCTCTATGATTTCCTCTTGTGCTTGCTTCAAGGCCACTAAGGCCTGTTATTTTTCTTCCTGCACGTGACGAAGGAAAGCTTCAGTCACATCAGCTATTCTATGGAGTTGGGCAGGCTCATCTCCCAACACTGGTTCTTCTGTTGGCAGGGGCGCAGTGGACACTGTGCGACTGGAGTGAAAGGATTGTTGTACTCCTCTTAGCTCTGTCCCAATTATATCATACATGGATTCTTGTTTGGCTTCATTTCTCTGCAAAATATCTTCTGAGGCATCTGATACAACTGCGATAATGAAATCGAAGTCATTGACCGTGAGTACAGTCTGCAACTTCGGCTTACTCCCTTTGGAATTCTTCCACAATGTAGGTTTCGTTGGGGAAACCTTTATTTTATTGGATGTCTTTGCCTCTTCAAGGGGGTTCCTAGGCAATGTTACTTCACCTTGCTTTTGCTTGTCTTCTTCCCCTTCTTTTTCTTCTTTGTCCACTTCGTTGTCTCCTCCTCCACTAGGTGAATCTGATGTAGTCTCTTCTGATGTGTTGTGTATTTCCTGTACATATTCTTTCTTTTTCTTCCTGCTACTGTTGGGTGCATCATACTCTTCGCGAGTAACCACAAGACTTCAAATAAGGTTGGGATCAAATAGTGCTTCTTGGTCGACTGGTATAAGGAACTTCGCCAGCCATTCCTTAGTGATTTCTTCCAGGTCCTCCTCTGTGAGATTGTAGTAGGATTGAAGCTCTTCTTTACTTTCATCTATGCGTGCAGTAATATAAATAAAATGCCTATCTGCGCGAAAATTCATAAGGGGCTTGAACCTGTCCAGGGTATTCGGCGTCATACGAGGGAAAGACTCAATATTCCTCTTCAACTGTAGGTAGTAGATATGGAATAATGCATTCGAATACCATTGTTTCCCTATATCACTCGAATACCAGAGCATGGTGAACTTCACAACTAGTGGCTCGAAAGACTCAATGTTAGGGAAGATCTCACCTTCCGACATCAACCAAGTAGTAAATGTGATGATGATCAGTAGCCAGATAAAATGGAAGTCATAGCCCTGATCATAAGCTTCGCGGAAATCCAATTCTAACTGGTTGACTAAGTAACTAGCCTAGTTCATTTGGAGTCCTTCCATACATTTTCCTGCGAGGTCAACGACAAACCCTGTGACCTGCGTGGGTCTGTTCTTTCTTACTAGCTTACCATCAATCAACTGGAAATCAAGGCACATTGTGCAATTATGAATGGAGTCTATCTTATAGCCTCACGTCCCTTTCTCTACATCGTCGTAGGTGTCTTTGATCCTCTGTGCCAGGGTGCGGTCTACAATCTTCCCTGGATAAAAGTCTTGCAGGTATGGTCCTTGAATTCTCAATCCGATGATCCTATGGATCAAAGTCGAATTGACAGTGATGCATCTGTCTAACCATAGATACCCACCATGGAAGCATGATAGCAGGAGCTTAACACACGAGTTAACCTCCTGGTGCCTTCCAAAATGTGGTATAT
Source organism: Picea engelmannii (assembly GCA_009831015.1). Taxonomy (NCBI): domain Eukaryota; kingdom Viridiplantae; phylum Streptophyta; class Pinopsida; order Pinales; family Pinaceae; genus Picea; species Picea engelmannii. Next base: position 252,795 of record ML788138.1, on the reverse strand, counting down.
TCATCACGTTCAAGACGGTGGACCTCGCGATGTCCATAGTCCACGGTTGGGGGATGATCTTCGATTTCTTCCCCTTTGTCTTGGTCAAATATTTTTGAGGTGCGAGCATGCCATAGCTCTTGCAGTCTCCTAGGTTATAGTCATTAATATTCAAGGTTGGAATCCTCTCCAACTGCGGTTTGACTGCTTGTATTCCATTCAGAAGGTACGCAATGATGACTGTGTAGTAGAAGTCCCTCGGGACACTGTCACGACTCACCACACCGTCCAGGGGTGGGATGTAGTCAGGTAGGATGGATAGAATTAGCTTCGCATTCTCCAAGTCATCACGATGCTTGGTTCTTTTCTCGGTCCCAGCTCAGGATGGTCCAGATCCACAAGTAGTCGATGGGGAGGCTTGCACTCCTCGCGTCGATGAGGCTTGGATGCCTTCAGACATCACCTTCTCGGCCATAAGGTCTATTAGAATCTCTTCGATGACTTTTTCTGCTGCGCTAATTTCGTCTGACATGCACACTCGAGATCTGATATCTCAGGTCGGTGAACAATACTCACTATTAACAGAAAGGATGGCGAGGTCTCAATGATCACTACGCGAAATCAACTAGTTCTCTGTGGGCTTGGATAATCACAATTGGAAAAAGTGTTCTCAGTGCAACACTCAATGGGATAAATATATATCACCGTAACGGTTTCTTTCAATGGGTCACAAATCCTTATTTAATGCAATTCCATCCGTTATGGCGCGGTCCCAACGGTCCAATGGTGAACTTTCAGGCCATAACTGCTTTCCTAACCATCAGGGAGCGTCGATTGAACGATCATATTGCTTCTTCATGGCGAAGTGCCAATCTATGTTGTATTGATATTCTGGCGAAGTTCAAGTTCTGGAAACCTTTCTTCTACGAATGGAACTTCTTGCAATTTTTATAACTTTGCCCTCTTCTTATTGAGCTTTTTGGCCTTCTTTCCTGTGATTTGAATCACCGGTTTCCTCTTTCCATTATTGTTCTCATCTCCTTTGGGCATGATAACTTCACACTGTGGAGGGTCTTTCATAGGATTCAAGGGTAATACTTCTTCTCTTTCTGGGGTAGGTGTTGTACTCTCTTGTATAGATAGGTGCCTCCAGTCTTCTTATGTCCTTTTAACTTCAACATCCATATATTTGGTCTTTAGTAGCTTCGACTGGTTCTCTTGTTTTTCCAGTAAGTGCGCTATTTTCCTAGCCATTAAATCTCTTAGTTCTTGCTTTTTATTTTATAGATCCTCCTCTTCTTATTTCCTTCGTATCTGATCTTTCTCAATCCAAGTTTTTCCTAGAAAGATAGAAAATAGGGTGTTGTTCTCAAAAAACTTAATGATCTCAAATTCTTCTTTTGTTGAAGTGCCACGAGCACTCATAAATATTTGGGTAAGTCTTCCACATAGGGTTATCAACTTTCTTCTAAATAATCCTATTCCTCCTAATGAAGGAACCATAGCAGGCTTTCCTAAAATTTCCCAAGTTCTTTCGATCAAGATATTCACCTGTGTTTCCTCATCCAGGACACAGTCTATGTCGAAGTCTCCTATTCTTGTTTCTTTGTACTCTTTCTCTTTTAAGACCTCTGATAAGTTAGTGTCTCTGTGGTTATTCAAGGTTTCTTTCATCTGTAGCAATACAATCTCTCTTTCTTTCTGGGGTTCTATCATATCCTTAGTTTCTTAGTCTGTCTAATATTTTTCTTGTTTCATATTCATCTTTTTGACTTTAGCAATCATTATAGGACAATCCAAAACTTCATGGTCCATAGATTTACAACAAAGACAACTAGGTCTTCTACCAGGGAATTCCTTAGCAATATGTCCCGGTCTTCTGCAACTGTAACAAAGGGTTAATCCTCTCTTTCTCTTAAATGATCCCCAACCCTTCCTGTACTACGCACTGGGATCACAGTAATTAACCTGCAATTTTTTTTTCTAGGATCCTGCATTCATTTTTTAGTCCAAACATTCTTTCTATGCATAGGGATAACATACCTTTCATTATTTCTATCAGATCTATTCATATCAAATCTTATTTCTTCTAACTGTGCCCTAGTTTTTAGATTAGGACAAAATTTATCAAACATACCTAGATCCATTCTTTCGAAACAAATTTTTTCACTTATATTACCTTTCTCATAGCACAAATCTTCAAGGTCTTACCTCTTTTCTTCAGATCAGGCTTCTCTTCTTAGCATAGAGCTTCACAAGTCAAGTAGAATAGTGTGCACTAAAGCAATAGATCTACGCAAAAAGATTTCTTTTCTTTAGTTCCCAGCAATCACAGTTTCAGGTCCCGACAACGGAACCATTTGTTGGCACAGGGGCAGACCCAGGGTTCAACACTTCAACAATGCACCAACAAAACCCTAACCACTGGCCCTTTTGGCAACAACTTCGAAGCAGATGAAGTCTCACTCGAGGTAGAGGCAGGGGTGTTTGTAGGACTCCTGTGTCTGCAACCTTAGCTGGTACACATATATGTGATTACACCACTCTAACAAAGCACTTAGCGGTTAACATTCATCAGTATTTAACCTTTATTCACATTGCATATCCAAACCCTAATTACAGAGCAACGTAGTATTCGACAAGATCTAACACATTCAAGCACTTAACATGGAGAGATAGATCAAATCTAACATTCATTCACCTTACCAAGCATTAAGCTATTATACTAGATGGACCATACATAAAGATATCGACACTAAGCATAAATCACAACACTAACATACAAACATAATGCACAAAGCAATCATAACACGGGATATATGTGGTTCACCCCAGTGTGGGGCTATGTCCACCAACTCTTCTCTTATTTATTATCTTCTCTCAAGATTCTACAAGCAGAGAGACCAAAATCCCTACTTTGCATAAGACAAGATATCTACGTGCACCTCACCAGATCCTCCTTCCCCGAGTTAGGTTCAAGCACAAGGCCTTCCTACAGTCTGCACATAAGATTCTTACAATCACCTGCACTTAGCTCTACAAGTTCTCAATACAACATGCACAAAGAATCATAACCATTCACACTTAACACATTGGCCTCTTCCTACATCGCCTAGATATCTATTTCTACATTACAAAATGGGCCTAAACATGGGTAAACCCATGGATCGACATCCCATACCCGTTACATAAAACCTAATCCCCAAAAATTCCCTAAAAAGGGGCTGAGATCCCGCGATCTCTGCTTCGACTTGCACTCCACCTTCAACCAACCTATCGAAGTCCCAAAAGAGGTCAAACATGACCAAGGATCTCCAAAACTTGGACAAGGGCCAACATCCCCTAAACAAATATCATGTAAGTGGAAGAGGTTGAGGTTTTTAAGAAGTTGAATGAAAGGTTCTGAAAGCATGAAATTGTCCCCTACTCCTAGCCACGGGTCCTCTCCTAATATTACGTTTATTCCATTACCAATTTTCCATACAGTCCTTTTTCCGACTAACAGAAAGGATTCCACTAAATATTTCCATATGATAGAACCCTTTGAGGTTTTCACTGGTAGACAAAACCATTCCACTATGGATAAATTAGCCAAATATTTTGAGTGAACAACTCTTGACCAAAGGGAGTTCCCTTGCGAGAGGCACCAAAGGTTTTGGCTTGCTAGTGCATGAGCGAAGGGACAAATATCTTTGAGTCCCCATCCCCCAAGTGTTTTTGGCACAATGATGGAGGACCAAATAGCCAAATGGACACCCCACAAGGATTTATGGCCCGCTCACAAGTATCTACAACTTATCCTCCTTATTTTATCCAGAATGCCTTTGGGAATCACCACTATGGAGTTCCAATATACATGGATACTTTCCAAAATTGATTTAAGAAGTACTAGGCGAACCCCTATGGATAAGGCTCTATTAACCCAAGAGGAAATCCCTACTTCCAATTTACGAATAAGCCATCCCAAATCCTTCTTTCTGTACCGATCAAGTTTGATATAGAATACCAAATATTTAATTCCGTCTTCAAGGCATTTCTTCTGGGCTAGGATTAATTTCAAGAAGGAGTTAATTTCTTCTTAAGAGAAATTGTTAAGAACAAAGCAATATTTATCCGGGTTAATCTTCATCCCCGTAGATTTGTAATACAAATCCAAGATTATTTTGAGTCTTGAAACATCTGATAAGGAGCCGTACATGTTGCAAAGTACATCATCTACAAATAGGAGATGAGAAACTCCCTCTAATTTTTATACCCTTATACCTCTCAAAAGACCATTGGAGGATGCTTCTTTTATCATTTTTCTTAGAGCTTATGATAGGAGGAGAAATAAGAAAGGGGAAAGAGGGAAACCTTAGTGCAGCCCCCTTGAAGCTTTGAAAAATTTGGAGGGAGATCCATTAATAAATACTGCAAAGGACTCGCTTTGAAGGCATTTTGATCCGTATCTAGGGGGTTGAGATCTGGATGGCTTGAATGTCGAGAGAGGAGGAGCTTAGATGTGCCAATATTGCATGAAAAGAAGCATGGAAAAAAAACATGTAAAGGAAGTACTTGGTAGGTGAGGCTCAAAGAGGAGCCTCACCTCTAAAACTAATTATTAGTAAATCACTCAGAGCTAATTAATCTCACAATGAACAATAGAAAATATGAGAGAAGCCAAAATGAGTAACTTGATATTATAAGAAGGCTTCCTAGGCCTTTATATAGCATTACAAAATGGTCCATTGGACAAAGTTAAAAATATCTCATTAAATGAGTCTCTATTATTAGTATAATAGATCTAACTACTCAAAAATAAAACCCGATACAATATGGAAATAGCTCATTAAATGAATCTCTATTATTATAATAATAGATCTAACTACCCAACTAACTAAGTAGTGGAAAATAAAACCCAATACAATAATGGAGAGATGGGACTCTCTTTGACCCATATGGGCAACCTGTTATCCCAATTAATTAATGAGGAGGTGGGCATCTCCTTGATCCACATGGACAGTCTATTAGCTTTATGACTTTTGCATCTGAATTTAGACCATATACCCCATAAAANTCATTCATGCTAAAAAGAGAAACCCCATTATTGTACCATTATGATTACAATGTGAAAATACTCAACGAAGAGAAGCCAAAATGAGTAACTTGATATTATAAGAAGGCTTACTAGGCCTTTATATAGAATTACAAAATGGTCCATTGGACAAAGTCAAAAAGAGCTCATTAAATGAGTCTCTGTTATTAGTATAATAGATCTAACTACCCAAAAATAAAATCTGATACAATAATGGAAATAACTCATTAAATGAGTCTCTATTATTATAATAATAGATCTAACTACCCAACTAACTAAGTAATGGAAAATAAAACCCAATACAATAATGGAGAGGTGGGACTCTCTTTGACCCATATGGGAAACTTGTTAGCCCAATTAATTAATGAGGAGGTGGGCATCTCCTTGATCCACATGGACAATCTATTAGCTTTATGATTTTTGCATCCGAATTTAGACCATATACCCCCTAAAATTCGGATCACATTCCATTATCCAATTCACTGTCCTTAAGCTCATGCCCATTTGTATAAGAACCAACCTTAGAAAGGTCCAGTTAACCCTATCATATGCTTTTGATAGGTACAATTTTAAAAATGCTTCTTTAAGATTGTTCTTTTTTACCAAGTGGAAGACCTCTTGCACAATCGCCACTGCGTCATGTATTTGCCGATTTTGAAGAAAACTGAACTGTTCTTCTCCAATAATTTCACTCAACAAGGGTCTTAACCGTTGAGATATAATTTTAGTGATCAATTTATAAAAAACGTTACAACATGAAATAGGTATATAGTCCTCGAACATTTCAAAATTTTGTTTCTTCGGTATGAGGCAAATAAAAGTTGCATTTAAAGGGCCATAGACATTACCTTCTCTTTGAGATTCTCTGACCAAAAGGAGTAGATCATCTTTCAACAAGTCATAGAAGGATTTAAATAACTCCACGGTATACACGTCCGAACCCATACTTTTAGCATTCTGCATAGTGGAGAGGGCCTGTCTCAACTTTGATTCTGTTACCTCTTCCTCTAAGGACTTGTTCATTTCTTCGGAGAACACAGGTTGGAACTTGGTAACTACCTCCAAAATATCTTGAATAGGGCATCCCCTAGGATCTTGAAAAATATTTTCAAAGAAGCGCGGTCTTGATTCCGTTTTTTCTCGAAATGAACTAACCAATACTCCTACTTCTGTCTTGATTTCCCAAATGGTGTAGACATTTTTGCGATGGGTAGCATAATGATGATTTTTTTTTGTGTTATTGTCTCCAGCTTGGAGCCATAGTGCTTGACGTTTTAGGCACCACTCAACCTATTCTTCTTTAAACCATTCATTTCTCTTATTTTCCATACTTTTAAGTTCCTCTAGTTGCACCTGGTTTAGTGCTCCATCATTCACCTCATAAAAGATCCGAGAAAGTTTTCCTTCAATATCTAGAATCTCCTTTCGCCTATTGGATTTCCAACCCGGAATCCAAATTTTAATAGTGGCTTTAGTGCGCTTAATGTTTGCTTCAAATTTCACCATAAATAGTTCATAAGTGTCATTATTTATCCATATCCAAGAGGAAGCTGCTAAATTTCTGAATTCCTCCTCCACCAACCAAACCTAGTTGATTTTAAGAGGCATAAGAGGTGAATCCTCTTTCGAACTCCAAAAAAGTGAAATAGGTCAATGATATGAACTTCCCCCTTCTTCGACTTTTGCCTTAAATATGAGGCCCAAGTCCATGAGTTTTTCAAAGATAAGGAAGTGGTCCAGTCTCTTGGCTACAACATCATTCCCCATTTGAAAGTTTCTCCAAGTAGGGGAGAGATTTACAGGCTCTAAGTCGACCAGGCTTTCTACCTCCATGAAGGAAAGGAGATTTTTTTTTTGTCTATCTTCTCTCGGATTCGAGCCCCAAACTTCTCTTAATGAGAGGGTGAAATTCAAATCTCCCCCTATCATTGATAGGGGATTATTGAAGACTCCTGCAGATTTTAGATTTTCCTAAAATTGTACCCTGTCATAATAGGGCCCATAAATGTTTATAGTAGTAAAAGAAACATCATAGTCTTTATGCTTGAGCTTTACTGAGATGGAGGAAAGAGCCGAGGAAGAGGTTAAATCCTTGAAATCAGAACTCCATCCAAAAAGCAGTCCCTCGATAAATCTTATGTGTCAACCACACTGAAAGACCATTTTTTCAGCCGTTGACTAATAGTTTTAATTGCATATTCTCCTGAACATAGAGTCTCTTGAAGGAAAAGGATGTTTGGCTTAAGGCTCAGGAGTATCCTTTTGAGGGATAATTTTTTCTGAGGGCCCCCAATCCGTCTTTCATTGAAAGAAAAAAAATCATTTAGGTGGGGGGGGGATGCAAGGAATTCCTTGCTTTGAGGGCCCTAGTAATGGTTTCTTGTGTGCCTTTCTGCATTTCAGATGCAATTTTTTTTTTTCCTTTGAAAGATGAGATTTTCTGCCAGTCTACATAGCTAGGAGGGGGTCAAGGGACAAGCCACCTTTTGAGGGGTTGACTACTTTTAAATGATCCTTAGAGAGAAGTGCATACCCTTTAGGAGAGGGTAAAGGGGGGGATGGGGGATTCGTGAGAGAGGGTACCATAGTAGGTTTAGGTAAATTTTGAGGGCTGGAAGAAAGAAGAGGAGAAGGGGACACATAACTGACAGGATTAGGAGATAGATAAGGGAATGTTTCGACAAGGGGAGGAGGGGGAGAGAGGGAGGGGGGGAAGGATGTTAAAGAAGACAGGAGAGGGGCCAGAGGGGGAAGGAACAAGAGGAGTTTCAGATGAACTAGGGGTAGAAAGGTGAGAGGAAATGGGGGATGAGGGAGTCATGGGGGGTGTAGGAGTAGGAGAGGGGCATTGGTCCGTCAATTCTCCAAGAGGAGAAGACGTATCCAAAGAAAGAGAAGGAGTGGAATTAAGAAATTGCATACCTAAATTGTCCTCCTGAAGAGAAAGGTCACCCAAGGCTAAGCTAGAAGCTTTTGCTGAGCCAAGTTCCAGTACTACATCTTCATTTTCCCGTTAAACGAAAGAGTCTCCATTGTCTAGTCTCGACCTGTTGGCCCTTGGTTAAGGAAGGAAGTGAAGAACAAGGAAGAAAAGGGAAAAATCAATCTTCACGGAAGACACAGTGACTGATACTGGGTCGAAGTGAACAAAAGAGAAGAAAATATGGAGCAAAGCCCGAGAAAGAAAGCTGTTGGATGAGGAGATCGGGGATGATAGATAATCAAGGAAGAAGGATTGTGGACAAGTTAGCAAGCGGAAAAATCCACCGTTGGATGTTTTGGAGCACCGCGCGAGAAGGAAGGAAAGGCAGGTTGGCAAATCCCGGAAAACGTGAGTCAAGTTGACCTAGGGTTTTGGTATCTAGGGTTTTGGACATCTAGGTTTCAACCTAAGGCTATCGGTGAGTGATTGTAATGTATAAATAGAGGTCTAAAGGGCCTAGGTTGGGTTGGTGTTTTGGGTTGGTACTTTTGGGTTGATGTGTTGTTATTATTACTATTGAGTTGGTCGAGAGAAGAGTATTGTGAGAGACAGAGGTGCTGGGTACAAGAGCCTTCTGGATTGTAAGATCTTCAGCTGGGTGCGAAGATCAACCCTGCAGCTGGGTGCGTAGGGAGGGGAGAGAAAGATAGGAGAATAGAAGATCTGCTAGCTAAGAGCGTAGAAAATAACTGTATGCTTTACATCAATATAATATAGCACAATTATGTGGATGTAGCCCTAGAGAGAGGGTGAACCACGTATATTTTGTGTTGTGTATGATTGGTATTTTGTATTTGTCCTTCATATACTGTTATTGCATTGCTAAGGTAGATCTGATAGATGCATGGAGTATATCAAGTTGATAAGTGATATATGAATGATGTGTTGTTAATGTGTTAGATCCACTTGATATTCCCCTTGGTTGTAGACATCTCTGTCCTGCAATCCCTTCATAACTGCTTCAGGTGAGACCGCATCTACTTCGCAGGTGTTGCCGAAAGGGTCAGTAGTTAGGGCTTGTTGGTGTGCTCTTGGAGGTGAAACCTGGGTCTGCCCCTGTGCCAACAAATGGTTCCCTTGCCGGGACATGAATCTTTTTAAAGGAATGTCAAGGTTGTTTCCAACGAAGACATAAACTTAAAAGTGGATAGAAGATCAAGAAAAGGACTTCGCTGAAGCCCAGAAGAAGAACCCTAATCTTAGTTCAGAGGACTGGTTGGAGAAGCATATTTTTACTGATATACACGATATATTCTTTGGAGGAATCCATCAAGATCTATATGAGTGTCTAGCTATATTAGCCGATACCCAGTTCGAGATCCGATCTAGACTTCCTGTGGTCTGGATGTCGGAGTTGATCACGAAGGTCAAGGAAGCTGATAACACCATATCACGAGCAGTAGATCACTGGTTCAATAGTACCATTGGAGGATACATCACAGAGTTTTTTGTTGATAGGGTAGAGTCATACAATCAAGCTGAGAGATATTTCTTTAAGGGACCCAGAGGAAAATTTTTACAATTCTTGAGGTTGAGACTCAAGATGTTGTTGCATGAGAAGAACATCTTGAAGATACAATAGATTGGTTGGATCTAGAAATTCTAATGTTAAAAAATTTGGACAGTGACAATGACACAAAAGATGGACATATGCACAATGGGAGAGTGTTCAGAGAAACCCATATTGCGAACTTGTTTAAGTAGAACTATGGGGAGGAGGGTTTCTATAGTGGAGAAGAAGCAGATCTGACGGACGAAGAACATTCAGAACCCACCGGGACAGAGGAAGAACAAGTTGAAGAGCTTCACCGAGGAGGACCTAAAGGATCAGAAACCACACAGACCATTGAATTAAGTACTATTATCCTTCTAGTCGATTCAGTATTAATCAACCAGAGTAATCCCAGTCACCAGATAGTAGCCCACCACATATTCAGTTAGGAACCCTAGTAAGATCTATGGAAGATGAGATGAGACTTCCTATCTTTAGGGGAGATGGATCTGAAGATCCTGATCAACAATGGTTCCTGTGTGAAGCTGTATGGAACATTAAGAATGTCAAAGCTGTCAAAAGAACCCAGTTCAGTACAACTCTCAGAGACCGTTCACTGAGCTGGTACATTAAGCTTGTCCAAGGACTTGCACAACCTAAGCCATTGAATCAGATCAAGAACATGCTGATTGCAGAATTCAAGAAACCTAAATCAAAATCCCAATGTATCACAAAGTTGAAAGAGATCAAGCAGAAGGTGGCCGAACTTGTGTGGGAATTCGATCAGAGATTCAAAACATTGACAGGCCGATTAACTTTCCAGATCCCAAATGAAAAAAACAAAGAATGGTTCATTACTGCCCTCCTACCACACATCAGAGTTCCCCTGATGCAACAGAAGATTTCTTCACAGGCTGAGGCATTGGATATCGCCATGAAGCTTGAATCAACTCCTATGGGAGAATCCAGCTTAGGTATGAGTCAGATCCCAAGTCAGCTAACTAGTTTGTCTCTGCAGGTCGAAGATATGAAGAAAGACAAGGGAAAAGATAAAAGAGAATATATCTGGTGTGTTAGATGCATATCAGAAGGTCATGATAAGGAACACTTCCCTCTATTCAATGAATACTTGGCTTCTGGAGCCCCGAGCCCCTTGAAGCAAGTCACTTTACCCTGGTGCAAGGTATGCAGAAACATACATTGTACTGGTGAGTGATATTATATGCAAAAGTATGTTCAGACACCTACAAATTTGTATTGTACATTCTATAAGTCTATAGGGCATGATGATAGGGATTGTAGGGCTTATAATCTCATGCATGAAAGGTCAAGAGACATATATAAAGACCCAAGGTGAAGTACAACAATAAGGAAATGCTACGCAGTATAATTCTCCTTGGAGAGGAAACTTCAATCCTCGCGGTGGATTCAGAGGAAGAGGACGAGGAGGATGAATGAGTCGAGGCTGAGGACAAATCATCTGTTATAACTGCGCACAACTAGGACACCTTGCAAGGGATTGTCAGAACCCTTGTACCACTTGCAACTATTGTAGCTCATTTGACCATGTTATAGAAGATTGTCCTGTGCTGCTAGCTAAGCTTCAGGAAAGACGAGGACCTTAGCAGAACCCACAAGTGAAACTAATCTATGATGAACCTTACGAAGGATACCCTAGATTCACTGTTATAACCAGAAGAGGCGTTGTTACAGGAGAAGACAGACTGACACAAGGGAAGACTACAGAAGATTCAGGAATTAGGAAAGCTGTAGAGAAGATCCAAACTTTTGATGCAAAGAAAGAAAGACAAATGTTTGAGGTAGCACGAAAAGAATTTAGAGGAGACCAAGGTTTGTCATCAAAGACAAGACTAGAAGTAAGACAATATGGAATGCCTTTGGCATTTGATCAGTCTGCTTTTCCAAAAGAAGGAAAAGAGGTAAACAAGCTCATGGAATTTTTATACACTTGTATTAAGTTGATTTAGGATGAAAGTGCTGTACAAGAGTTACAAAATTTAATCAGACAATATGAGCTAGGAAATATAGATCCCTTACTGAATAGGGAAGTACACCAAATTGGTAAAAAGAGAAGGAAAAATAAGGAATTACATTTGAATTCTCAAATAGGAGAGTATGAGATAGACTATGTGGTCCTCGACTTAGGGTCGGAGGTCAATGTCATGACAAAGCAAACTTGGGCACAGATGGGAAAACTGAAGTTGATATATTCCCCTATCAGGATTAGAATGGATAATCAACAAGCTATCAACCCATTTGGATGATTGGAGCATGTCCTTGTGGACATCAACGAAGTAAGAACATTTGCAGATTTTGAGGTAATTGAAATAGTTGATGATAGAACATTTTCATATGTCGAGGTAATTGAAATAGTTGATGATAGTTGTCCTTACCCTGTACTGTTAGGCATTGATTGGGCCTTCAATAACTCTACTGTTGTTGACTTAAAGGAGAGATGTATGAATTTTGAAAGTGATGGCCTTAGGGTCATTGTACCTTTAGATCCAGATGAAGGTCAGTGATACATAGAGCCCATCAGAGAAGAAGACTACTCATATGCACTAGAAAACATCTACAAGCTAACCGCTAGACAACATGATTACATTAATCCTACAACAGATGGGAATCTAAGCTGGCGAAGTGAGAGCGCATGTTCATCAGATTTAGAAGAAGCACTGGAGAACTGGAAGAATAAGATGTACGAAGTATCCACAAGAATATGTGCTATATTAACCAGAGAAGTTCGCTGGATTGACACAACAGTAAGTAACTTACCCACCTTTGATGGTCTGAATCCTTTAGAAATATTCTTGTCGGACTTTGAGGAGAATGTACCAATACAACAGAGATTATTAGCCATGGATGAGGCCCTGAAATCCACACTAGTGAGATGGTGGGGGACACATACAAGAAATATTATAGATTGGATACAGTGTCATACCTTGATGACAACAAGGTTCTCAACACAGGTAGAAGGCTGCGAAGTTCGCTACACAGGTCGAAGCTGCCTAAAGGACCATGTTCGAAGCTACAAAGAGGCCTACAGTGACATTCTGCAAGAACAGTGGGTACACAAGTTCATCAACATGCTGGACGTCATACCTATCAAATGGTACATCCAAGCAGAGCTGCGCCTCATCACTATGGATTGGTAAGGTATGACTCAGAATTTTATAACTACATTCCTGTTTGAAAGTCAATTTCCATCAGTAGATCAAGCATTACAGATTGTGAGATAGAAAGTATTCGAGGAGGTATCCATCCTTCCCTTAGAACAGGAAGAGGATGAATGGACTGCGCCTCTCAAGAAACTCCAAGGCTGTTACAACATTAATGAGGATGAAGATGATGATCCGAGGAAAGTAAACATCACAGAAATAGAAGGCCAGAGAGATGTGGAAGGACCAAGAATTGAGCTGCCATTCATTGGACAGACGGTTAGGATTAAGAAAGTCAATATTGGAACAGAGGAGACACTGAAGCTTGCCAATGTCAGAGATTATTGGGATGCTTTTGTTAGCACATAATCTTGTATGTGGGGTGTTTTCCTATGAAGTGTCCCCTTAGGTGAAACAAAAGTGGAAAATAATGGGTCAAAAACCCACTTATCCTAAGTTGGGGGTGCATAAGTGCTCTAGATTATGAAGCACATAGATCTGGGTGGTCAAAATATGCGCACCCAAATCTTCGGTCTAGATTCAGTTCTACA